>JAABKK020043638.1:0-12835 GCA_011634745.2 Catotricha subobsoleta | reverse complement strand
GATTTGAAATGAAACTGCCATAAACCACAAAATGTATAAAATTTCCATTCAAAATAGAATCATCCAAAAAGATAATAACGAGAGACTTTTAGATTAATCTGTGTATTAAATATTAAATTTTATACATGAATTAAATAAATTATCTCGATTTTGGCATAAGGCTCTGGTTATATGTGTACGTTATACTTTTAAAATGTATCACACAACAAATTTGTTTATCTTTTTCTATATAGATTTATTTATTTATTTTACTTTTGTTGTTGTTTTATTCTTTTTTTTTTTCTTTTTTTCTTGTGCTTTGCTGGCAAAATTGTGCGCTAGAAAACAAATTGTTGTTTGTACTTCTACACTTATTTTCCACGTTTTTTTATGTGCGGTGAATTTATTTATGAGATTTTCCATTTTACTTAAAATGAATCGTTTGGTAAAGCATGAAGATGGCGGTTTTTATGGTTCGGAAATTTATTTATTGTCGTCATTATTTTTATTTAACATTAAATTATTTAGAGCACATTTTATTACACCAAGTGCCTTTTTGTATAAAGCGGTACGAATAGTGTTAGTATTCCAATGTTTATTTTATATATTTGTATAACAGTGTGCGGTTGATTTATATTTGATTGTTGAATTTAAGCATTTACCATTCGATATTTGCGGGTATATACAATAAAATTTAATCTATTGATTTATTATTCAATAGAAATTAATGAAATAACTTCTAGTTTTAGTTTCTTTTTGCAATTTTTTATGTGTAATTTTCATGGCTTGTGGAAGAGATTTTCTTTTAATGTTCGTGGTACGGGAGACGCATGTAATTAAAATAATGTTAATGTTTTTTTTTTTTTCATTTTGAAGATTGTGTTTGATGATTTTCCATCGGATTCTCGCTTAAAGCTCAGCATAAATTATATGCAAACGGTCGATAACTGGAGTTCTTTTGAATCTTATAGAAAATCTAACCGAAATCCTATAAACTTTATTTATTGAATGAATTTCATGCGTTCACAATGCGGTATTAGGCAAATTGTATAAGATTATAAACGGTTTCAATATCATTATATGCGATTTTTCTAGAAATGAATAGAAAACTTCATAATGAAATTAATTACATAATAATATATTTGATAAATAGATTAGTTGAAGTAACTAGCAATTACATTGCCTCTAAAATGAGATTCACATGAAGAGGTTTGAAAGAGAAACTGAAATTTCTGATGAAACTAATAACACGATTCACGAGTAGCATAACAAAATATAAACAGAAAATTATACTTAATTTTTATTTATGCCTTAGAAGCAGTATGAAAAGTAAAACCAAATTTAAATTAATTAGTGATGGATAACGGACTCCAAATATAACAACTAATTCCTTTGCCAAGGTTTATCAGGTTTCTGTACATTCGATTATTATGTTGAACAGACTGTGTAGGCTGTAGGTCTTTACGTGTATACCAAATGAAAATCTATTCATAAACATAAACAATAAATCCCATACTAGATAAAATACGATATGAGATTTATAGAAATTGTATGTACAATCATTTTACAAACAGAATAAATTTCTACTGCGTATTAATGCCTCTGAAATAATACTGTTGTGATTTGTCTATGAACATATCAAATGATATTTGCTGTGATAAGTTAGTTAGATAAGTTTTCCAATTCGATACATTGACTGAAATTAAAACCATTTTGCATATGCCCAAATATCGAAAAGAAAAAACGTAATAATAGCAGAAAACGCCATAGTTATGATGTGTGTTTCGCTGGCATGGTGATGCTAAATTGCTATAACATATTGATTACATGGTAATGCAATTATACTGATATTGTTATGCCATGAAATATTCTTATGATAAAATTGAAAAAAAAAAAGACTTGCGTATAGCATTATCACGTCAATAATTGACAATATATCGTATATTTTGATAACCTTCCTCTTGTCTACGTTCTTAACCACTATGCTAATTGGTTGGGCCTGTACAAAGTGTGGGTTCAAAATCGTAATTATTATATAAATTTTTTTTTCATTATTTAAGTCCTTAAAATATTTTTCATATTAAAGCATGTAATACCATTAATTCCGCATAATGATAATGCAATAATGCGCCATGTATTTGACATTGTAATTTTCTAATTACAATATGAAACGTCATGTAAAATATTACATTAGCGAATGGCTAAAGTATGGCATAATATTCTATGCTTTTGAAGTTCTAAAAAATAAAATAGGGAATGGCAATATATGCCATTATTTCAGCATACAAATTTAGCATAATATACCATGATTATCATATATTATCTTTGATCATGGCTTAATATAACATTATTTTATCATACTTATAACATAATTTCAATATAATAGTTCAATTTATAGGAATTCATATTCTGTAATCTGTATTGCATGAATATTCTGCCTTTCTAATATATTTTTAAGTAATAATTTAACAAGGCAATTAACACAAAAATTTATTTCATATAATTCCCTTATATTTAAATGTTACCTATTTCAAAATAATAATTAAAAATTACATTATTCAGATCCCCATCAAATTATGCATTTCAACTATAAAACCTTCTAATAAATTTTGTGGAATTATTAAAAATTCAATAACTAAAACCAACACAAATTTCATATTTAATAATACATATAAACCAACCGGAAAAATAAAACTTAATAATTTATACACAAGTGTTACACAAACAGAAAGTTTTCCGAATTTCCTTTTAACCGGAAACCTATTGCAATATACCTATTTGGTTTTGCAATAGTACAGTAAAGGTATAAACCCTTGTTTGTTGTTGTTTTCTATATTCTTAACATCATTATTTCTAAACCTCTTCTATTAGTCTCGCTATTTATTTTAATATTATATGTATAGACAATCCAACCAAACCAAACAACGTACAGACATAAGCACACACATAAACACAGACAGAGTGCTTTAGAGATACATTTACATGATGTACCAAATGTGCAATATGTGTGTCCCGAATAGAACATATATATTTATATATATGGATATAGTAATATGAAAACGCCTCTGGTTAATTCTTCTATAACATCCCTTTTTTCATTTCTTTTTTTCCCTTATATTTCTCTATGTGTTCCATATTTCAATTCATTCGACTAAGTAAACACTATAAAAATAGATATAAATATTGTATATCTATAACTATATATATATATATATAATATATATATATGGATGTTGCCCGTTACCCCATTTATAAAATATACAAATAGAGTTTTGTGTGTATATATATTTTGCTTTATAATGGATTGTGTGTTTTATATCAGACAAGGGAAATGAGACATCGTAAAAATGATTCTGTTTTGTTATTGTTGGCTGATAAGTTATACATATATATACCTACTGTGATATTGTTCTGTATCGAACAATCTTACTGTCTTTTCAGTTAAGATTTTCTAATGCAAAATCAACCATAAAGTTAAATTCGTCACTTGTATTCTCTAGCTAAAATTGTGACAATATTATATGAAGATTGGTGAAGAAATCGTCGAAATATATTTATGCTTAAAGAAAATTTATAGTGCTTTGTTGCCTTAAATAAATAATATCACAGAATCAAATTTCAAACATTTGCTACTTCGTGGAAAAGATTCTTTTTTTTCTTTCAACTTTTTTTTTTGTTACCAGAGGGTACGTTCTATTACTTGCTGTGCAGCCTCAAAAAATAAGGTTAATAAGAACCAATCACATCTGAGAAATATCTTTTAGGAAATTATATTAGAATATGGCATAAATTCAACTTAAATATAATATTTATGCTTTTGTAGATGTTGGTTTGGTTTATATTTTCGCATGTTAGAAAAATAAATTTATGAAAAAAAAAACTATGTATATATCCGAAACCTAGAGACGAAGAATCGTTTCGTAGTTATTTATTTTTGATATATATTCCATTTAGAATTATTTATGACATATTTTGGCACATGTTTATTTATTGTGTTGGTTAGAGGGCGGACAAGTTGGACATTTCGACTTCTATTTTTTTATTACTTTTTTATTCAAAACTATGTCTAGATATTTGTCATATTTTCAATTTAAAAAATAAATAAATAAATATTATTGTTTCGTATTATGGGCTATCCACAAACTTGATATTTCACTTCAAATGGTGGATGTCTCTTGTCCATTTTAATTTATTTTGTTTTTTTTAACTTTGTATAACATTTCATGTAAAAAATTTAAACTTTAGCTACTTGTCAAATTATTATTGATTTACTTATGTGCATCATAATTCATTGTTCAACTAATAACAGTCGAAACGATAACACAATGACATATGTGTTATCCTTGAAATAATCCATTCAAGTGAATTGCTACTTATTTATGATATGCAGTGTAGGGTCATGAATAATTTCGAACATGTTATCATCTATTTGATGTGGAGCATTTTCATTTTCCATAATTGTATTTGATTATGCACTATATTAACTAATTTCCTTTACTCTAACCCCATGATTAGTTAATTATAGTGATGATATAATCATAATCAATTCATGCACAGTACACACAACCGTAAATTCCTTTAGTGTTCTTTCTTGTTGCTAAACATTAAATAAAATCGATATCAAAAATTAAAATAGATGAAAAATAACTACTATCCAGTCTGCTGTCAATCAAATATCGGGTAGTTATGTTAAAAATGCAGCGCCATAAATAGTTCGTCTGATATTTTCAATAAGTCAAAAATTGACCTGCCCAGAGACGCTTATACGAACTGGTACTGTAAATATTGATACTATGTATATTATTTTTTCTTATTATACTGCGTATTAGGTACTTACTGAACATATTTACAGTACGCAACTAGTCTAACTTTGTTTTGTTAAAAACTTCATAAATATTATTATACTTTTATAGTACTATGTTATGTTGAAGTATGTAGTCGCCGCTGATTCGATCGAATGCTTAGCTCTACCCTCTTCGAAATATGACCAAGTACTTTTATTTTCCTTTTGGCATTAACAATTTCATTATAATCAGATATTCTCTTTAAATCAGGTAAGATACCATAAAACAATGTTTCTTTTGTTCTTTCTTTATATTTTTACGTTGCTACACAAACATAATACATGTATCATTCATTCATTGAATGACGTTGTTGTATATACGAATATACAGACAAAACAAAGGGATTATTCTACATTTATTATATTATATATATCTTTTATAAGGATTGTATTACGCAAAGTAAATGACTTTTTCAGCTTTATTCTTTACGATGATGAAGTGACAGAAATTATTTTTTTTCTCTTTTTTCTTTTCTTTGTTTTGCTTACAAAGTTTACTTATAAATCTAACAACGCATTGAGATTTTTGCTATATTAATGCTCTCTATTCAATGTCTTTTCCAAGTATTATCATAATATTGAGCTTTCGGTTTATGTTAAAAGTAAAACTGGTAGGACTAGAGACATGCTTGAAAACTTGTTATTGAGTGGGATAAATGACGTAGCATTAAATAGTCATTAAATCGATTTTATCCTTTCTATACAGACAATATAAGGATGCAATATCTATACTTAATCAAAAACAAAAATACCATACATGATTTTTATACAGGATTTCTTTCAATTGCATGTAAAGCTCACTAAAATTGTGTAGAAAGTTAATTTCATTGTTGAACCCATAACATTATGTCGAATACACTTTCCATCTACTGTTAATTACCTATCTTCATTTTAACGATTCAATAAAATTACAACTCATAAAAATAAAACTTATATTGCATCATCGGTCGGTTGCCTTTCAGATAAGACTTAATTAAAAATCATGGCTTCATTGTTTGATGTCCTCTATTTAACTTCATTTTTCTTTTTCTTTTTGCACAGAACTATAAAAGAAAATTAAGAGCGATCCTGTCGGATTAATAATACTATTGAAAAAGAAAGTAAAGCAAAAATAAATATGATGCCCGATTAATAAAATTAAATACAAATACCCATTAAATAATAAAAAAAAAACAAAACTGTAATTCTGACTTTTCTTTGACTTTTGAATAACTTTTATTGCAATTGCTTTCTGATTCATCTTCATTCAAAGGGATCGTGAATTTTTTTATTGCTCACTTTCTTTTGATTTTTTATGGATTTCGATGATTGAAGGTCCAGTGTGCTGTATTCGTTGGTGAAGTATTGAATGGTGGATTGTGCATTTATTTTGTCTAAGATTAACATCTGTGTAGCATATATCACGCGGGATTTTAATCCGATTTCTATTCCTTTCCACGCTACTAATTATGGTCAAAATGAACCGATAATGTGTAATATATTCAACAAACACTATAGTGATTTTGTTTTCGGTATTGATAATGCTTACTCGTAGATTCAGAATGTTGTTGTTAAATAAAACAACAAATGTTAATTAGTATTAGATGTGCAAACAGATTAAATTGTAATTTGTATAATAAATAAATAAATTGACCATTCAAATTCATTGAAAACGTACTTAGCATGTTGTTAAAATAACTGTAATATATTAAATTGTTTTCAAATTGAAAATATTTGTGTTATCCATATATTTCACATCCTAAGTCGAAATACGCTTTTAATATTAATGTAAACGACCTTAGCTTACGTGTTAATTCATTGTCGCATTGTAATAAAATTTTGTGATATGATGATCACCAATTTCTGGTCAGAATTCACCTGCTGAATTAGTTTGAAAGCACTCTTAAAATGCCAACAATCAAACTAACTAAGCATTAATTAATATTAATATTGTATACTTACGTGTTAATTTCATTGTAGCAGTTATGTTACTTACTGTCTGTATCCTCAAGTAGATCATAAATTCATTTAAGTTTTGTGCTTATTCGCCCATTATCTTCATTCCCATTTCATAAAATTAAAATAAGACAAAAAAAAAATTATTTTTCATTTTCTTATGGGTAAGAAAAGTAAATAACACACACACAAAACAACTTGGTAGAATTATTTGATGGGACGAGGCAGATAAAAATCCATTCAGGCAATTAAAGTTTAAAAAAGTTTTTCTTTTTATGTGCTTTTGGAAAATGAATAAAAAAAAAAACGGCTAGAATTTTGTGTTTCTTTTCTTTTTTCTTCTTTTTTTTTTTTGCTTTTGTTTAATGTATTTCAATGCTTCGTATATTTTTCCAGTAGCTGAGCAGCAGTTTAAAATAGAAAAAAAAAAAGAATCCAAGAATGGAAGTAGAAGATGTTTATGCTGTGTTGAATTAAAAATATATTGTTTACTTACAGAGCAGAGGTTTACTTACATTTAGCATGATCTTGATTTATGCGACCGACTCATTTAAGGAAATATATTATTTCCTAACTCTTATTTCTTTTCTTTCAATGAAAATATAGCTAATAAAACAAATGAGATGGATTTACTATGTTTTTTCTTTTATTGAATGAACCGAAAAGGGTTTAACAACATAAACATAAATACCTTTTTCGAAATGAGATTTGTTATTAGGTCCAATTGTTTCTGATAGAATTCATCGATGGGATAATGGAATTTATTCGAACAATAAAAACTTTCGTAAAACAATCTTTGATTTAGGAAACCTGAAAATATATGGAGGTACTCAATTTTATTGAAGATTTTTATACTCAAATTAATTCTAAGTGAGTTCTGTGTAGGTACCTGTTGTAACTTAAGTATTGAAATTGTGGTTTTAATTAGCCAATCTTTTCATTTATTTTTGAGCGCAACAAGTTCAATGCCCATTTACCACTCAAGTCTAGCCCTCGCATCACAGAAACAATATCTTAAATTTATACAAATTTTCAAATGATTTATGTAGCGCCATTTAATGCTTGATGCATTATCTTAATTACAGTCCAATATAGCGACAATTTTGCTCTTTATTTAAATACGTATTTAAAAGTAACGAATATCCAGATGCACAACACGAATTTCAATTATAATAATAATCCTTTTTCATTCGCTTTACTTTTCGTGCCGTAGGTAAATATAATTTATTCAGAAAAGAAAAATGTATAATCAACATTATTTTCATAAAATTTTTTTTTTTTTAGAACTCATTTTGTATATTAAGAATATGGTTTCCTTTTTAACACTTCTGGGAAATTATTTAAAAACCATCTTAGCTATTTTTTTTGTTGTTAAAATTCAGGAAGGAAAAACACATTTATAGAATTTATTCAAAAGAAAAAAATGAATAAATTAAATTAATTGTGCATTCTTGTGCACAATTGAATTAAAAGTTTTAAAAACTTTCTAAAGTAAATAATCAACAAAAGCTCAACATATAATCATCTACTTCTGTTTCGTTGTTTGAATCATACTTTTTTTTTAAAGATAATTGACAGAACATTCAACATTCAAATTAAGAAAATTACAGATTTATGCAAATTATAGGGGGCGAAGTGCCTTGCTTATTACTTTCTACATTAATGAAAATAAATTCAATGTACAAACTCGGTGGACCCAATTGTCTTTTTTTATGTTTTTTTTATCTTCGTCAAATGCTTTAACATCTGCCGTGCAAATATGATATTTTCTCTTCTTTAATATTTAGGATTCAATATTATCAAATGACAATCGTATATAAACAGTAAGTTGGTCTTCAAATTCATGCCAAAAACAAAAAAATAAAAATATATAATAATAATTGAAATATTATCTAAAAGCCCAGAAAAAAGGTTTTAAAGGTTTTTCGCAAATGTAATGTGACTCAAATATAAAGCTAACAAAGGATTACGGTTAAATAACA
Source organism: Catotricha subobsoleta (assembly GCA_011634745.2). Lineage (NCBI taxonomy): Eukaryota > Metazoa > Arthropoda > Insecta > Diptera > Cecidomyiidae > Catotricha > Catotricha subobsoleta. The sequence goes on along the minus strand of JAABKK020043638.1, from coordinate 4,096 downwards.
ATTTCAATATAATGTAAATCGTCTTAGTTTTCATTGAAATAATATTTATTTTAGTTGTAATCTAAAAATAATATAACAGAGATAGAAATGTGAAAAAGTAATGTAAATGCTTTATACATAAAGCGAATATCTAGTCGTGCACAAAATGCTTTATATTGATAGCATAACCATATCCATTTAATAAATTCAATAATTTTATGCTCAATTTTATGGCAGTACTGCGAAGTTAGCAGACGTATTGTGCAATGAAAGTAGTTTTTTTGGAATCGTATATGTTTGAATGATCGGCACTATTCGTATAATAATCTTTATGGAGTTTTGGTTTTTATAAAGATTGTTTCTACTGAAACGAAAGACTTAAACCAGTCAATGTTCAGTGATTTCTATACTAAAAAAAAGTTCTCTTTAGTAAATTATATGTAGATATATAAGTGAATGATGACAAAAAAAAGATATTCTAACATTTTCATTAATTTTTTTTTTCTTTTTTTCCTTTTTCTTCCTTTTTCTTCCTTTTTCTTCCTTTTAATGCAATCATTTATCATAAAACCAATTCTTCAACAAATTTAATATTAAAAAATCACCACATCCAATCTAAATTTATCTAATTTCATTATTATTTTCTTTTATATTTACAGGCAGAAATATGGAGTGTATTTATTGCAATACTACGCAAAAGTGTACGGAATCTACAAGCTTGCACGGATGTTGGACTAATTGAGCACGTATTAGTACGGCTTCAGCGAGCTGAAACTGTTGTTGCAGGTATATGCGAACATTTCTATAATTATTATCTGTGCTATAAATAAAAAAAATGCACAATTTCTATATATTTATATTGTTGAGTTTAAGTTTTAAAGTGAAATGTTAAACTGCTTTATAATAAGAGGATAATCATAATTCATATACATTTTCACAATGCATGCATTATAAAATATAAATTATTTCTGGATGCGGGAACATATACAATATACATACATATTATGAAAATAGAAGATTAATCCCCATTATTACTTAGTTTTTTATTTTCATTTTTTTTTTATTAGCTTTAGTTTTATGTTGTTATACTTACGCAGAACTTCATATAGAATCTATATGTTTTTGCGCATAACTTGAATAGTCAGCAGCATACGTCTCATTGAAAAATGTTTATAATTCTTTCGGATAACAATGAGCAAATACTTATAGCCATTGTAATGTACTAACAACGGATATACCATTTTAGAAATAATATATGAACGATAAGCAGAAAATAAAAATATTTAAATTAAGCTTTTAAACAGGCGAGATACGATGACACAAAATATAATGATGTTTGCAAAGTCATGTTTAAATATTTTTTCCACAAGCACACACGACGCTCTCAGCTGTTGAATAATTTAATTCCATGTAATTCCATCGTTTTCTGCATATTTAAAGATGTGTTTATTTGCGAACAAAATATGCACAAAGATGAAAAGCTTTTACCAACTTTGCATTTCCATTTTTTTTTCATTTTTTTTTTTTTTGTTTGTAATTATCTTTATAATTAAAAAGTAAATATTCATTTCGTATATGTTTCGAATTATTATTAATAAATATTTTTGTATGCATAAAACACAAAAATTAATTAACTGAAATAAATAAAACAGACACGAATGAAATGAAAAGAGTGAAGGAATTCTCTTTTGAAAATGTATTTTTAATTAGAAGCTTTTCATAGAGAAGTGCAATTTTCATCATTTGCATAGATGTGAAATAATTTGTATCTCGTAATAGTTAAATGAGATATGATTTCAATGAAATTTTAATAAGCAAGAAAATAACAATTTAGTAGTGATTTCATTAAGTCCGGTTGTGATTAATTTTGAGTCTTATTCCAGTTTTATAAGTTTAGCCACTTTTCTTAATCAAAATCTAGGTCGAATTGTAATTTAGGAATTTCTGTTCAAATGAAGATAGACAAGACTATATTCGCATATTTTATTTAGATTATGAAACTCTGAGTTTAGTACAAATTTAAATTTAAAAAAAAAAAAACAAAAATCAACATATTGCTGGGCTAATACTTCAGCATTTACTCTACTTTAGCAAATATTCCATTCACATATCAACATTCACAAATTAAAATGATTTTAATCATTCAATTTGATATATTAAAATAAATATCAATTAGAGTGCTTTTATAAAATTAAATAAATTATTAAAATATCTGACTTGTGACCATAGGTGCACACGCTTCTGATTTCACGGAGGGGTACATTTGAAAAATTAAGATAGGGTATTTTTTTTTTTTCATTCACAAAAGTGAATTAATTATATGCTTTTGGGTTAGCCTCTTGGAACCGTTAGTGTAGAGTTACCAGTTACCTTTCCAAATCATATGCCACCAATGATGTACCTGGTACTGCTCTTGAGATATTTCCCAAAAATTAAATTAAAGGAAAATTAGCGGGCACAGCTTTGTTATTCTTTTGCAAAATAGCAGAAGAAACGTAACACATTCATGTTAAAATTAAATTATCTAAAATATTTACATATATTTTTCTCCTAAAATAAGCCACCAGAAATTGGGAGTGACATAAGTCGATTTCCAATAGGCTGTATGACATAATTATTTTTTTTCATTTTAATGTTCTCTTAATCAAAGGCTCCAGAAGCCTTCTAATGACTTTTATTAAGGTGATGTATTCCCCAGCTAGGACCATAATTGTTAATAAAATACGTTTTAATCCCTTTTATCCCTTTATCAAAAAAATCGAAAAAAGCCTAAATGTCATAAATTATTTATGTTATCTAGCCATTGCCCCAGAAATTCATTTGAAATTGCAACAACATTCATTTCACATATTAATAATTCTGACTAGTCGAGTTCATATTTTTAATATCAAAATTTATTTGAAAATTAATAATGTAATATGCCATTAATGTTAAAATGTTCCTGTTATAAAATATATAACAACAAAATATGTATTTATGTTTTGTATGCACATTAAAAATGTATGTAATTTTTTTTTTTATTTCTGACTGGCCGGTAATAATGTTTGGTCGACTATATAGAGGATTTTTTTTTTACATTATGAATATTTGATGATATTGCATTGGTAACCATATCAGCAAATCAGGAAACATATTATAATATTATTCGATACTTATGGAAAATGTTTAAAATTTAATATTTTATATGGATTTGGATGTTATACGTTATTGAAAATGTTGGATGTTATATCAATTTTTTTTTTTTATTATTTGCAATATTTTTTCTTGCTTTTTTTGTTGTTGTATGGATTATTATATGCTTTTGATCTGGATGCTTTTTATTATTTCGTGTTTAGTTCAGACTGTAACAAATAAATAAATAAATATTCAGACATGGGACTATTTTGAAAATAAAATTTATATTGAATTTTTCCGATAGTAGAAATATTGAAAAATTGAAGAGTTATGACAACGGTTTTTTTTTTTGATATTAGAAACGAACATTTATACGGAATAAACATCCTTATTATAAATTCAGTTGGAAATGTCGATCTTATGTTTAATAAAAAATTTGAAAAATAGAATGTACATCGCACGGTTTGATCGAATTTAAAAGAACGAGTTATGTTTTTTATTTGAATGGACTGCATAAAAAAAAACTTTTTTCTTGTTTTAGTGCTGTCAAATATATTCATAAATTTTGTTCTCCAAGTCAAATACGTTTCATCAAGAATAACGAGAAGGATATAGAATGTTTAGTATACTGCAGTTATATTAGGATGACGGGGTAATTAATGTATGGAGAATTTTTTTTTTTTCGAACTTTGGAAAGCGTACCTCAAAATTTTGTTGTATTTGGTGCATAATGAAGATACCCAAAATTTGGTGTCGTATTAAGGGGAAAGCGTGCCTAAAGTTGATTTTATGAAAATCTATGAAAAAAGCATTTTATTTTAAATTTACAATTAATATTTTTATCCCTCAAAAAAAAAAAATGTTTTTTTACTTCTCCACGAATCATAACTTTTTAAGCTATTTCCTCGCATCAACAGATTTTATAATTTTTTATTTTTTTGGTAAAGGTCTCCCTTTGCTTTTTTCATAGATGTTCTTAAGATCAACTTTAGGACCGTTGAGG
>JAABKK020043627.1:0-12837 GCA_011634745.2 Catotricha subobsoleta | reverse complement strand
TTTTCGATATCGTATTGACATCCTGCCGATATCCAAATCGACGCACATTCTATATGTATTCGATAAGCCAGGGGCAGTGGTTCGACATATATATGATATCGGAAGCGATATCTCAGCTTTTTTTCGATATCATATCTATATCATAATCGTACGGAAAATATTTGTTTTTAATTTGTAAAAATACAACTTTAAGAACTTTAAATCTCAATATATATGGACATGAATTTTAATCAATTCCAATTAATAAAATTTCGCTGGGCGGCATTTTGGAATTTACGTATGTCACAGGTACTGATTTTAAGAGTTCCAATTCTGAATGAGGCTATTTATTATTTCACGCAAAGCAATTTCGATATACATATAATGGATGTGACGGAAATTATTAATTAGGATGGGCTTACTTAAGTACTAAATACTGAAAGTCTTATACTTTAAGTATTTCTTTTAGTACTGATATTGAAAAAAGTACTTTTAAATACATTTATATGAATAATAGTGGATACTGGTAATATATATATATATTAGGGTGACCGAGTTTTCATTATTTTAAAATTTTCCAGATTGCACTAAAATAAAAAAAATGTTTTCTCAAAAAAATAAGATAGCCAAAATTTTTAGCCGATTGGTGCATAATTGGCTGTGCGCAAAATCGACAAAGTTTGATTTTTTTTTTTTCTAATGATGCAAAAATACGTAAAAATGTCTAAAACGTGAAGATCTGAAATAAAAAAAAAAAATTTGACCATGGGCGTTTTTCGTTTGAGAGCTATCTTCAGGGTCAATGCATCAACAACTCTGGTTTTTTTTTTTTTTTTTTTATTTTGATGCATTGACATTGATTTTGGTAAGGGTCCCCCCTGTCGTTTTTTCACAAAATCAAATATATATATATCGAGGTGCTGGAGAATATTTTGTGAAAGTCTAATACATCAAGTACCTATGCCAAAAGTACTGGGTATTTGTTACTCACAGTACTTATTTTGAGGTACTTAACTTTTAATTTTAGGTTTATACTTGCCTATCTCTGTTTCCTGCTCAGGGTCTTTCAAAAGGAGGATTTTGCTACCAATGAATAAAGAACACAAATTATTCTGAATATTATAAATATTTGCAGATATTCCAAGATTTAAATAATAGATCGTGTCAGAACTTTTCCGATAGCGACACTGTTTCTAGAGATCCCAGAAAAAAAAAACAAAAAAAAATAAGCATTATACAAAAATACATATGTTTCAATTCAATTCAATTTATTCATTAAGTTTTTCTTTGTTTTTTTTTTGTGAAATTTGTGAAATTTTTAAAGGAAAATTATTGATTAAAAACCTTTATGTGAAGCAAATACATGTGTATATGGGATCTCTGTTTGCAGCGCCTTTTTTATTTGAATGAGAAAATTTAATAGCTGCTGCAGCAATTTACACACTAATTTTTTTTTATATGAATATACTGGTGAATATTCAGGATATCCTCGTGAATATTTGCGTGTAAAACACAATATATCTGGAAATGGTAATTATGTAAAATTTATTTTCACCTTTCAACTTCTATCACTAACGCTCAACAAGGAAATGAAATTTGTTTCGGCCATACAGGCCAAAAGTTCAGGTTCTATATCACATAAAGATATATACTTATCGTACATGAACCGATATCAAAGTAAGAAAAAAAAGAAAAGAAAAGAAAAGGAAATGTGCGTTCAATATAATATAAAGTCTTTTGTCCAAACTTTGACCCTCCGTGAAATGAGGTACATTAGAAGCATCGTATTATAACAACCCGAACCAATGTCTAATAAATATTTTATTTATATTACGTTTGGGTATGGGAATTTTTTTAAAAGTTTTTTGACATTGGTTTGAACAAATAAATGTAATAATGAAAACCTATAAATTATTATTAGATCAGGTGATTTAATAGTAAATGACATTATAAAACCATTATTAAAAGAAAATAATACAAATAATAACTTGTGTCTGTTGCTTGAATATAAACGGAATGAAAATTTCGTATAAATGTAGAATGAAAAATGTGTTTTGTTTTTTTTGTTTTTTTTTTTTTGAATTTTCGATATTAATAAACAACAATGCATACATAAATAAATGTTGAAGTATTATAGCTACGAAGTATACCAAATATGAGGTTATATATTATACATAACTTCCTTATATCCTTGAATAGCACAAACTTAAAATAAAAAATTAAATTTTAATTTCCCTTTACATCCGAAAGTAATATTTTATTTATTTACAATATCAACGACAATGATGCCCGTTGATGGTGAGGTATTAATATAGAATACCTACTATACATTTCATAACATCATCAAAATGCTTTAGTTATATGTAATAACAAATTGAAGAAGATCTTTCTTAGAAAATCACATTGAATCGCAATTTGTTGTTGTTGTTTTTGTTGCTGTTGTTGTTGTTGTTATTGCTATATTTTATTATATATTTGAAAATTTCTATATAACAAACAGCGAGGACATGCGGTGTAGATGGAGTCAATTGAATGTTGGGTAAGGTATATTATTTGTATTATAGGTACCTACCTATTATAAATACATGAGGGGTTGATTTGATGTTGTTGCTAACATTTTAACAAAATTATTTCCCAGTGGGATGGTATTGAATTACAATTTCATTAGCGGTTATCGTTTGAAGACCGTTCTTTATCTATTCCGTTTCTATTATATGATAGAAATTCGACGAGTTTTCCACAGGGAAATGTAATTTTTTCTTGCCGCTTATCTTTTATAAAATTAATGAAAAATTTTTTTCTCTCGTTTTTTTTTTTATTTTATTTTCGCTTTAATACCAGTTTTGAGGTTTATTATTATATTTATTATTCAAGCATAGCTAATAGATAGATTTCGTTTAGCATATTTTTTCAATTCGATTAAAATTTATAATGTAATTGGTATTTGAGATTTTCTACTCTTTGGTTACCATTTATACAAACAATATAAAAAAATATGATGGTTATTTATTCCTGTTCACAATTTTTCATATCTTATCTTTATCATTTCAAATGTATCTCTTATACTTTTACCAATGCCAGCATAAGCTTTTTCATTCATATGAAAATCTAATTTCATCTTCTGAACAAAATTATTTAATTATGATTTTATATGTTGTCAAACATATAAATTAAAAGTCATTGCCAAGCTCATCATTCATTGAAATAAAAAATTCATTCATTACATATTTCTTAAAGTTAAAAATAAAATAAAATTAAAAAAAAAAAACACTATCGTAAGATTGATGCGTATATATAACACAAACATACAAAATAAAATCAATACGCTCGACTCTTCAATATAAATATTTATTTCAATTTCTTATAAATAATTTTTCCATTTGTCATGTAGTTTGTCATAAAAGCAAAAAAAAAAATCGAAATAAAATAACGATTTTTTTTTTTGGGTTAAGCTATGGGTATTGGCTGGCTATACATCAATATATCATAAGAAATTAATTTGATTATTTAATAAAAATGCTTAGTCAGTGTTATTGAGACGCAAAAAAAGAAAATATATATATATATGAATAGCAAGTAGCCCTAACAAAAGGTAAAGCGGAATAATGTGTTATAATTCAACTACTGTTTGTCAATAATGTAATTTATTCAATTAAAAATTATAATAGAAGAATAATAACAGATAAATATTAATAATAATAAAGTGGTGGCTTTCGATTGCCTGTTTGCTAATGGTAATGTTGAATTTTGTGATTTGAAAATCAAATAAATTAGAAAATATTTGAAAACTTATTGTTACAGGTTTTCTAAATATGGATGACTGGAATAAAAGGTCAACATTGAAACAAAGGCCAAAAAGAACAAATGAAGTTGTTAGTTTAACTCCCTCCACAATTTTCTATTAAATAATGAAGGTCAGAACAACAATAATTAAGGCTATTTTCAATTCTTTATAAATCACTAGAAGGTCTCACAAAAATTATTATTCAACACATTTCGTTATGTGCATAGCTTGAGAAAATGTTGCTTTTAATCGAGAAATCCATGAAAAAGGGATAAAAAAAAATAGCGTAAAAAGAATTCTAATTCTTTTAGCGTTCTCTTGAAAAGTATTTTAAAAGAACGATATTATACGTTCAAAAAAACGTCTTTCAACTCCTTTTTTTCACGTAGCAATTGTGTTAGCTGGTTAGTGAAGCTAACTAACTATAATAAAATAATTTAATATACATTTAAAATTTAGCGTCTACGTACATTCTAGACATTCTTATTCATCTTTCCTTACCTAAATACTGATTATTATTAGCGAACAGTCTTAATTACTATTTGGCAATATCTAAAATTTTGATTATTTTGCAAATAACATTTATAGAACACATAAAACACATTTGCAAAATAAAACGTGCGGTGACATTTACTTATAAACATAAATCATTGAAATTATTATTATTATTTATTTTTAGCTTTTTTGTTTTTTGGTTTCTCAGTTTTAAAATTATTTATATGGTTGGAATTAAATTGTATATAATGCAGCCATTTTGTAAAAACAAATAAATCATGTAATCTTGGATTTTGCGCGCAGCAACCAGACAAAAACAGTTGAAGAAGAACCGCGAAAAATGAACAACATACATTTTTGTTGGTAACATATATAATAAAGATAGCATTACACAGATATATCCAAGCTAACTAAATGGAACTGTGTTGAAAAGACAAAAGCAACATATAGCTGGAACTCGAGCTCAAGATAAATATTATATGCTTTTATATGAATGTAAATGTACGACATAAAATATAAAATATAAAACAAAAAATCTCCACAAAATGTTTTACCCGTCGAGTTGTTTTTATTGTGACCACGCCTAATACACACAGCATCATTTCATATATACATATCTACCTAAATATTTTATAAAATATAAACAGCATCAGCAACCAGCAAACATCGCAAAATTTATTATCTTATCCGATTCGGCAAAAGGAAAGCAACCTTCGCATAAAATATAACAACATAACATTAAATGAAGATTGAAGATATAAATTTTGTGTTGATTTGATAAATCGATGGAGTTTTTGAGAATACAAATAATAAATTCAATTTATCATCAAAAGAAAATGGTTGGCTTTAAAAAAAAAAATAAAAAAAAAAAAAATGTAAAATAAAAAGAAAAATGCAAAATATATTAAGTTGCCGCCAAAACCCTTTTGCATTATCTGAGTTACATATAAAAGACTATAAATTTTACCTTTATATGGAAAGAAATAAATCAATTTCATTGCCATCATGAAGAAAATTAAATTTTCTCTGGTTGAAAAGAAAAAACAAAAAGATCAAAATCAAAATCATCCATATATCAATTGAAAAATTTATCTCCTTTTACGTATTTAACGATCCATGCATCTTTCGATAATATACCCATAAATATTTCCGCTGTTTGCTTTTGACTTCAACAGTAATTGAATAAAATGTAAACGATGTAAGATTTTAAATAGACTTCAAAAGGAATTATAAAACTTTTTCCCATTCTAGTGTTTTCATTTAGGTATGTAAGCATTTGGTTTCATTTTACGGTTTTGTTCTTAAAGAATCATTTGAAAATTTCCCTTTTTCCAGAAATTAACTTTTTTTTTTTTTTTTGTTTTTTACTGCAAACATATTAAGTTTTATTCGCATTGAATTGATGAAAACAATTTGCGTGTGTAAGTATATTTAAAATATTGAAATTTCCTTCGTTTTTTTTTTTTTTAATGAAATTTCCGCGTATTAAATTTAAAGTCTTTGATACTGGTTCTGGTTACTGAATGATTATTATGGTGGAGATAAGTTTGTAATTAAGGCAGCAATTTTTAGTGAAAATTGTTTTTTTTTCATTTGCATTATAAAATAACATTTTGCCCTATATCTGCTTTCCAACAAATGGATTGAGTTAAATACAGGACACTAAAATATAGGTCAATGAACGAGCGACTTTAAGGGAAATAACGACTTTCTTTATATATTTCTTTTATTTAAAAACTGTGTCCTCCACCAACCTTTATATATAGAGTTGATATATAATATTGTAGGTATTATAAAAGAGGATTAATATTTAAATATATATTATATATACATTCTCTAAATATAATTTAGTGCGGTTAGTTATTTCTCTTTATTCGGGTGATGTGTAGATTGTGTATGGTGATCAACTATTGGAAATTGATGAAAAATATTTTTCTATTTTTTTTTTAAAAGATATTAGCATTCGTATTAAATAAATAAGAAAAATAAAATGTATTATAACTTTTGATTACAGAAAGTAAGTGGCTTTCATTAATTTGTTTGCAAGTTATTGGTTGATAGCCGCAGTTAGCGCTGAGATTATTGGATATTATGAATAAAAGTATTCAAAGAAAACTATTTACATATTTACTTTAATGATTAAGTACTTATTTCACAGTTTACTTTAACATTATTATCTATTAATAATTGAATCTATATGAAATACGAATATATGTTTAAAAAAAAATCGAAAATGACAATACTCGAATATTTGTCCCAGCTAATTAAACGTACAAGCTCTGCTGATTCGTGCGTTAGCCTTCTAATCATTCAATCGATTTGAATGAATTTAACTCTCACAAAACTAAAGAATTTTTGTCTGTTTCCTGTGGTCAAATCGTTTTTGCTTTAGCAACACCATTCTCTACGTTACAATTTTTTTTTCTAATTATTTTATTTTTTCTGTTGTGTTTAAATTAAATTTGTAGGAAAACTAACAAAGTCATTCGTACTTACACAAAAACACATTGCGCTACTGGCGTTATGTCGGCATCAGTTCACATTTCTATGACTTCTTTTTTTCTATTTAAACTTTAATATCTACCTAACAAAATCAATTTTTTTTTTCAATTTTCATCCATTCTATACCAAGTAAAATGAAACTTTTTTCTACATTTCTATTGTTTCTTATAATGAGTGTCTATTGAGACAGCGACGTCCACAGTGATATGAATACATATTTAAGCAACCCATATATAGTCAAGTCAGCTACTTACAATTCAATGTGATATTTTTATTTTAAAATTAAACATTTATTTGTGTATTGCAATACTTATATGATGTCAATTAATATGTAAATATTGATTGGTAAGTATCGCATTTTGAAAAATGACGATTATTTGGAAATTAGCCTAGCGGTGTTAATGCTCCTAAGGATGAATATCTTTACTGATTATTTATAAAATTATTTTAACCAGTTACTAAATATAAAACATAAAATAGATTCTATTGTGAAAATCAACAAACTATTTTCATTTCAATTATATTTAACCACAATTCTAGTTATATTTCCCACAACAACAAAAAAACTATAATTATTTAACAACATCCTAACAAATATTATAAAATATTAACGATATCAAATTTAATGTAATTTATGGAAGAAAATATTGATTAAATTCATTACACTGCTTCATTTAATGTGCATAAATATTGCTAATATTTCTGAAACTATATATTAAATGTACCTTCGTTATTCATTTCAATTTAATATAATCGACACACTTATACTTCATAATTATATAAATTGAAATTAAAACCCCTTGGAAATGCTGAACACATGTCAATATAAACAAATGAGAGGGTTGGTCTCATAAAGTCATCATCAAAAATGTTGATGATCATGCCATGCGAAAAATTTGCTTAAGGGAATAGCTTTCTATAACTACATTTTATAAGCATTTGCTTTGCTTGTCTGTTAAATATAAAAGAAATCTTTTTTGGATCCCCAGCAAAAATGTGTACTATCTTTTTCGTAAGTTTGTATTGAATTAACCTACGCATTTACCTATGTAGAGGTTTGTACGTTTATAAAATAATCTGAATTCATGTACTAGAAGCATGATAGGGACATGAAATTACATATATATATATTATTATTATGCGTGTTCGTGTCTAGCTTATACGCCCTTCAATCTCTACTCTGTTCTTTTATGCTCTTGTATTTGTTAATATAGAAAATATGTGTACATTTGGCCTAAATAATTACTAGGCTATTAGCAACGTATTACATTTCTTTGCTGGAATCTCCCATAGGATTTCTAAATCCCTTATATAACCACAATTCGAAGTGTTTCCTCTTGCTTTTGTAAGCTTAATGCCCCGGTTGGCGGCTACGTTGTTTGTTTATATACCGATATATATATTATATTATATATATAACATTTATTCATTTTCACGGTACGGTGCGGTTTGATAGGTCCTGTTTTTTTTCTTTACGTAGATAGTTTTCATTGATGTTTTATTCAATGCTTTACATGTGGTTAGTAATGGATTTTATTTTTATTATTCATGCAAATTTAGATAAAATTTACGTTACTTTTTTGCTTGATATAAAAATCATTTAGTCTCTTTTAGTCTTTTTTTAAAAGTTGATTTCTAAATATAGAAGTTGTTAAATGATCAATTTGATAAGAACGAGAAACAGAGAAATAATATGTTTAAAATTATCGTTCCGAATTATTGCACTAGTCAGTAAATTATAATCAATTTCATATTTTTCAACCTAAAGGCATTACAAAACAACAACAAAAGAAATATATTAAAAAGAGAAGCTATTTTAACTGAATTCAAAACAAATTAGATTTTTTTTTTTTTGTTGGTGAATTTTCTTCAGTAGCTGTAACAATATTTTTAAGTGTTTACCAAACAATTTCTATTTATTGTTCTTTTGTGTACGAAAATAACAGAATATTGTTCTTTTTTTCCATAGAGATAAGTTCTTCCCACATAAATTTTTATTTGCAACAATTGTGTTTCCAAATTTTGGCAATTTGTTTTTACCTACATCAATTTTCAAATAAATATTTGTAGGCTTATCTACCTACCTGACGTTGAAAATAGAGAATAGGCCCAATATTTATACTAGAAATGGGTAATAAATTTTAATGAACAAATGGTAAGTATGTATTTTTTTTCTTTTTCACAATTTTCGAATGTGTTTCTGTTGTTATATGTGCAAATCAATAAATCGAATCGAGTAAACAACAAAACAGTTCACAGGTGTAATAAATGTTTTGTTTAGGGGGTGTCGGTTTCTGGTTGATTATAAATGATAATTATTTTTATAACAATACATATATTATATTAGGGGTACTCATTACAAACTCAGTATCTCGGTATAGTCTGTTAAATTCGGTATTATCGGTATTCGGTATATTTTTCCATACAAAATAAACACCGAATACCGAAATATCGACTTTAACATACTTTACCGGGATACCGAGTTTTAATGAGTATTGATATTAAGTACTGAGTACATTGTATTATCTTGCTACTGACTTTTTTTAAATCTCTACATAGCATCTTGATCACATTTTAAATGCTGATCATCACATTATCGTATCATAAAGATTTTTATTTTATAACCAAATCTCACTATCAGCAATTAATAAATTTACCATGTATTAAGTAAAAATTGGTTAGGATTTTTTAAGTAAATTACTTAATCACTCGAGATTGCCTAAAATAAAGCATAAAAAAAAAATTAAAACAAAGAATAAATAAAAAATGTAGGAAAAAATATAAATGTGATTCTTGATCGTTCAAAGTCTTGCAAGAAGAGAGAAAAACAAATAACCTCCTACTTTTCAACAAAAATTTTTTTTTTTTTTTAAATATATATTATATAATTTATAAAACATTGACATTAATCCAGAGTTGATGAAATAACATTTTTATTCTATTTGATTTTTTTTTTTATGAAATTTTGTATTATTTAGTCAGTTGGGTACCTAAAATAGACCTAGAGCATTGATAAATATAGATTAATCTTAAAACATGATCAAAAGTGGAATTGTTACCATTTAGTCATAACCAAGAATATTGTGGCTTGAATTTAACGTAACACATTATTCAACATATATTTCTTTTGACCGGAAATGTCAAAAAATATTTCATTTTTTTTTTTAAATTTTTTTTTATGGGTTTTACCTTTGTTTAGTTAGTTAATGTTTTTACCTTATAAGACTTCACATCAATGCCAATGATTCCCTTTCATTTATTTTCGATTTATTTTTCTATTTTTATAAAATAAAGATGTCATAGTGTCAACTGAACTTCGATAATTAACGTGATAGTTGTACAGTACACCATAACCATAGAAAATAGAATTATAGAAGGTGACTGTAAAATTAGAGTGAAATAATAATAAAATATATATAATTATATATATATGACATTAACGCTTCTAAATTTGTCTCAAGTAGGTTGAATAAAATAGGCTGACATACAAGCCCTAAATCTGTCAATATTTTGGAGTCCTTTAGAACAGAATTTTCTTTGTCATAAAATAAATATCCATTTCAATTTTGATGTCGCAAACCATTATCAGTTACTTGAATATCATAACATATTGTCGATGTGATAGACAATTCAATATAATTTTGTAAATAAATTTCAAACTGTCTGAAAATTCTGTAAAGTTTTTAACCATTTATGATAATTAAACAATTTACGGATGCAGATTTTGAAAGAAAAACTGTCGTGTTAGGAATTTTGGGTTAACATTTTTTTTTTTCTTTAATAAAAAAACATTTTATAAATTGTTTTGTTTAAATTTATTTCATACATAATTTAATAGTATTTACATAAAATTTAATTCTTTTTTAAATTTTTTTTTGTTCTTTTTAAATATACTTTTCTTTGTAATTATTACAAATTATTGTGTGGTTTTTTCTTAATTTTGTTTATTTTTTTATTTAATTTATTTTTTGTTTTTAGATTTGCTTAAATTAATTAATTAACGTTAAAATTGCAATTTATTTATAAAATAACATTTAGTTTAAATAATACAATTTCTATGTGTATACGTAATTTTTTATGATTAGAAGATTCATTATTTCAAACACAAAAGCAGGTAGAAAATAAAAAAATGAAAAGAGAAAATGTTTCAAGTATTGAAAAAGCAAATATATATATTATATTCCTACTCTTTTTTTTTATCGCAAGCATACACGAATTCAACAAATTTATATAAAAAGAGAAAATAAATCAACAAAAAAAAAACTATTAGATTAAACTTGCGTCAATATATGTTGTGCTATTAAAATATTCTAAGTAGATGTATTTTCTTAGAATCGAAAGTTACATTTATCTCATTTCGTATTTTAAAACAAATTTTTATATCAAAATTCGAAATGTTCTTCTGAGCATCTTAGCTTTATACAATAATATTTTATTAATTTTACTTTTCACATTCTTAATATTTCTACGGTTGCTACAACATTAAACGACTTAAAACTACATCAAACTGATGAAACGTTCTTCATCCTTATATGCATTATGTCCATAAAGTATGAAGCACGTTTGCTAAATTTAATGAAGTTAAGACGTTTGAAGTTGTAGCAACAGTAATATATAGAACATAAAAGCACAACTCTTGCTTTTTCGGAAAAATGGACAGTATGCAAAGAAATATAAAATTCATTTTACTAATAATTATAAGTTTACTTAAAATTTCAATAATAAAAAAAAACAAAAAATTACAATTAAGAATTATTTCAATAGTTTCATTGCTTGATTATTACTTTCTGGCTTAATGATATGAAAATTTGATATATCTTATTGAGTTTTTTTTTTGTTTTTTGTTTTTTAATATAATTTTATTATGATCGTTGTACCGCATTAAGATAATACATAAATTTTGTTAAGTTAATAATTGCGGGAAAAAATCGGATATAAATTAAAAAAAAAAAATTAATAATTTTTAAATTTTAATTTCAATTACTCTAAAATTATTTTTGTCTTCTAAGCTTTGCCGTTTTGATCTTTCACATTTATTATTATTTATATATATTTAAGTAAAAGTACTTTTTTCTTATCTCATTTGTTTTGTACACAGTGATTGCTTATATAATATAGTTTAAAGTATGGGCAATTATAAATTTATATTTAATTTTAATTTTAATAAATTATTTACATTCTCTAGCGATTTTAATTTTTTGTTTTGTTTTGTATTTTGTTTTCACTTCTGCAATTTGTATATAATTTACGCGCATCTCATTTCTGCATAATGTGCAGTAATATTTTTTATTTTATTTTTTTATTTGAAATTGAACACGAAGATGTTAAAAATAAAAAAAAAAATGTTCGTTTTTCATTGCAAAAATGATATATAATTATTTGCTTGAAACATTTCAAAGCAATGCATTTCCGTAAATATGTGCTAGAAATTAAAAATCATACCATTTTTTCAATATAATGTCAACACTCAACTAAAAATCAATTTCACATTTTCCATTTTCATGTATTTTAAAATAGAATCATATGTTTTACTTCTTCTTTTTTTGTATTTTTGATTCAAAGATTATCTGAATAAATATAGCCATAATTTTGAAATCCATGAAAAAATTTAATACTATACATAATAATTTTATTTATTTATTTTTTTCTTTTTCATTGTTCTATATCAAAGGACAATTTAAACGAACTATTAAAAGGAAACAAATTATTTGGTCAACGAAAAAATCAATTTTTATCAACGTTGTCCACTTTGCACTTCTTCACTGATCAAAATTGAATTTTTCCTTCCCCAAAATGAATTTTTCATAGTATTTTATCGCTGACCATTTAAACCCCTACTAAATAATATTTTTATTAAATGACAATTATTTGCCACCTGGCTTGGGTGCTCATAAAATATGCATAAGCATATACCAATATATATGTTGTAGGTAAAGTTGGATCAGAGTGATATTGTTCGACAAAAGACAAAAAAGTAATGAAATGATACAAAAATAATATATATATATTTATATATTATATTATTATTATATATATATATATATTTTATATTCATACATTATTTGTTGACCGTAATA
>JAABKK020043605.1:0-12837 GCA_011634745.2 Catotricha subobsoleta | reverse complement strand
TCTTGCATTATAAACGCTGGCCAGTCTAGTGCGGCTACATGTAACCCGGGCTACATTTTTGCATTATAAACGTAGTGCCATGGGTACGAATGTCGATATCTAGTTTTTTTTTTTATGGAATCCCACTGCTGGAGTTTTTTTAGAAATGTTATTGAAGCCTTTCTCTCTTAAATTATCGATAAATGTAGATTTGGTTGTCTGTAATCTAACTACATGAAGTTTGCTAACATTTCGCATTTTGTTATGGTCGGCACTTGGCAGGTCGGCAGATAAAAATTGTTGTGTATTAAAAAAAAAAAAAAAATTGCATCAAATTATTTGAAATAAATTTGAATACTTCACTAAACTCTTTACAAACTTAAATTTAAGCGTATTTGATATTATTTTTTTTAAATAATCTTCAGTGTATTTACTGTTCACAAAATAAATAAAACTTGTGTGGTTTATTATACATTAAAGATGACAACTGAACCACCTCAATTCAATCAAGACAATTCGAACACGAAAAATGGCAATTTTATTTGTGGAGTTATTGAAGGATTTTATGGAAGACCATGGACCACGGAACAACGAAAGGATTTATTTCGAAAGTAAGTTTGACTTTATAATATTTCAATTCCTCGTTTTGACATTAGATTATATATTTTTTTGGTTCCAGTATAAAGGTATTTTTTTTTTTTTTGTTTTATGTTCAATGACCTTTGAAAAGAAATTTTAATAAAGTATTGAAAAAAAAAATATATTATTAAATAAATATTTTCAATTCATTTTGATCCTAAAACGTTATGAAGCGTTATTAAAGTAGACAACCAATAATAGAAAAAATAAAACTATGAAGCTTAGTCTATAGTTTTTTTTATAAAAAGAGTCGTCACGTAATTTGTAATATTGTATACATATTATTATATATTTTGTATAATTTTTGTGTATAAAGGAAAATAAAATAATTGAATTATTACATAGAAATAAATTTTAAATAATATAGACTGAAAAGATGGGGAATGGATTCTTATGTCTACGCTCCAAAAGATGATTACAAACATCGAGCTTATTGGCGTGAACTGTATACCGTTGAAGAAGCTGATCATCTGTCAAGTAATAATTCTATTTAATTTCTTTTTATTTACGTCCATCTTAATAATTTCTGTTTTTTTTTTCTCTTCTAAATAGGTTTAATAGCAGCTGCAAAAGAACACAATATAATCTTTTATTATGCCCTGTCGCCTGGTTTGGATATGACTTACAGTAACCCGAAAGAGGTGACCGCGCTCAAGCGAAAATTAGAACAAGTATCTCAGTTTGGCTGTGATGCATTTGCTCTTTTGTTTGATGATATTGAACCGGAAATGAGTAAAGCAGATAAAGAGGTTTTCCAAACATTTGCTCATGCTCAAGTATCGGTCACAAATGAAATTTTTCATCACTTGAGTTGTTCACGTTTTCTATTTTGTCCCACGCAGTATTGTAGTACGAGAGCTTTGCCTTCAGTTACTAATTCGGAATATTTAAATACAATTGGAACAAAATTAGTTCAAGTTAGTTTAATTAGAAATAATAACAATGAAAAAAAAACAAAAATTGCTTAAATTATTACTTAAAAAAATGAATAAATAGGATATTGACATTTTATGGACTGGACCAAAAGTTATATCAAAACAATTAACTGTCGAATCAATACAAGAAGTAACGGAAGCATTGCATCGGCCTCCTGTTATTTGGGATAATTTACATGCTAATGATTACGATCAGAAACGTGTTTTTCTGGGGCCATATGCTGGACGATCACCAGAATTAATTCCTTTACTGCGGGGTGTATTGACAAATCCAAACTGTGAATACCATGCAAATCAAATAGCAATTCATACTCTGGCCCATTGGTCTAAATGCAGTTCGGATACACGTATAAATAGTTAAATTAACCTAAGATATTATGGTTTTATAGTTAATAATAAAACAAAAACATGTTTTCTTTCACCAGATTCAATATCTGCGGACATAAAATTGGAAACTGAAAATGAAGAAGGTATATGCAGTGAAGAAGCGCCCGTATGTCTTTCCAAAAATGTTTATCATCCTCGCGTTGCACTGAAGTATATAATTTTTACATACATATACACAATAAGAATTACGTAATTCAAATCAATGATATTTCGATTTTTTTTTCTACTTTATAGAAATGCAATAGCTGATTGGCTACCGGAATTTTTTCTGCGGAAAGAAGCATGGGGTCCCATAACTAAACCACATCCAGCTGTTACAAGTAAATTTCAATTTTATTTTCACCAAATGCATGCATTAATCTCATTTTTTTCTTTTTTTTAAATAATAAATCAAGTGGTTATGCCTGTAATTCCAATTATACCATCTGTAAATACTTGCATGAGCCTAACAACAACTACAACTACAATGACAAATTCTGGTATGGGAAAAGTGCCTGAAGTAAATACCACACAATTACAGGCTCTAGCTGATGTTTGCAGCAGTGTTACTGGTAATTTATATTTATAATTATAATAAGTTTTTAAATAAATGCTTAAAAATGTTTTAATATCTTCAGTGCAAGGAAGTGAAATAACACTGCCAAATATAGTTATGAATTCACTTGTATCGGCTACAAAAGTAGTTACAAATGATGCCATGCCAAATCCAATAGTATCAGCCACCACAACCATATCGCTACCAATAATACCAGTTCCGGTGTCCAGTATTGGCATTCCAATAATGAATATGAAATCAGTCGGAGAAGATATTAGTAAGCCAATTGAAATTGATAAAATTGAAGATGATAAATTGGCTGAAATAAAGAAAATTGATGAACCGATGCCAGTGGAAATTGAAGATGAGTCGCTATTGCATATAACATCACAAATTGAAGAAAATATAACAGAAACCGACATTGATGTAGTTGATGGTAATGACATGCATGAGAAAATTAAGAACGGTTCTAAGGATTTAATTAATAAAGATGATAAAGAAACTATGGCTATTATTGAATCGAATTATTTACAAAACAATACAACTGAACCAATGGAATGTGCAAACAGTTTAACTTCATTGGCATCACCAAGACACAATATCGTTAATGATGTTGTGATGTCAGAAAGTATATCGGTGAGTAATATTAAATAAAATGAATCTAATAAATTGAAGTAAATTATGAAATTTTTACATCCAGACATCTTCAACGGGAAGTATGCAGGTAGAAAGTTCCGATACATCTTTAATATCAAATACAGAAATGCGTGATATTGTTGAAAAGTTAGTTGTACATTTTTGAAAAAAAAAAAAAAAAACCATTCTATAAACTTATAAAAAAAAATTAAATTACTTTAATTTGAAAATGTTCCAGATTCGACGATAAAGAAATAACAGTTGAAGATTTATTTTTGCTATGTGATTTATTTTATTTACCATTTGAACATGGTACGCGTGCTTTACAGATAATAAACGAATTTTATTGGCTTAAATCGAATGCAACCGTCTTAGTTAGTTCATATAAAAAAGGTCAAGATATATCAAGTGCAAAACCAGAGGTAAACTTATATATTTTGTATTATTATCGTTTATTTACTTAATGTCTGTTATTTACTATGGAAAATTTTTAGGTCCAAGAATGGTTTCAACGATCTGAAAAATTTTATAATATTTGTCAGGCAGTAATTGTGTTAGCTAAGAAAATTGCATCATGTGCCAACAAAGAACTGTGTTATGATTTATTTACATATGTTTGGGACATGGCTGGTGTGGTAACACTATTGTGTGCATTCATTAAATGGCTTGGTGAGCTTTTAAATGTTTACTTCTAACTACAGATCAATTGTAAATAACATATTATTTTTATAGCATTAGGATTTTTTCCTGCGAATATTAATTCATATACTCAGGGCAGTTATACTTGTGAGTAATATTTAATTTTACTTTAGATATTAAGCTCTTATACCCCGTTTACATTACAATTGTTCGTAACTATCTTAATTTAAATATAGTAACCGGTAAGCGTTTACGGTAACCGGAAGAAAAAAGAAATCAATTTATTATATATTGTATGAGAATTGTTGTCAAATTTTTAACGTAACATACACGCTACTTGCTGTATTTATATATATTATATAAACTTCAATTTTACCAGAAAGAAGTCTACCTACATTTATCAGAGTAGTCGCATTTTGTTCGTCTAAACGCATTATATATACATAAACGAGTTACTATCGTAATGTAAAACGAGTATGAGACCAGACATTATGCTCCATATAAACTCGATATAAACTGTCTATTGACCATTTTGAGACTGATATTGTATTGTAGGTTGAGCACATAGCAGTTTTTGCATTATATTTATTTATCTATTATTATTATTTTTTTTGTAAAACAATCAGGGTTCAGTAAAGGTTGGAGAGAAACATTCTCATCTGGTGATCAGGAGCCATGGGTATTTCGCGGAGGTTTAACAGCCGACTTGCAGGTGAGTTTTCTTTTTATATTTTGTATTTAAATCTTATTTGATTAATTATTGAATTTCATATTTTCAGCGTCTAATACCAGTTGATTCTGGTAATGATTTATTCATATACAAATTGCCTGATTCACCAACAACAAGTTTCTACACTATACGACCATATTTACAAATCGATGAAGTAGAAGTCTATTCGATTTGTCATAAAACATGTCGCGATGGTTCTGATTGCTCTGAATTATTTCCCGATAATTTACAAACAATTCCTGCAGACAGACTAGTTGGTCCATTTGTAACAATAAATCCGGAATTGTGTATGGTTGTGCAAAATCCAAATAATCAAATAGCTGGCTATGCATGCGCTGCATTAGATGCCAAGGTTTTCTATCGAAATCAAGAAATGTGTTGGTTGCCAGCAATGTGTTTAAAATATCCATTATCGTTACTGGATTCACCCGATTTAACACTGACTGCAAAAGATTCCATAAACCATTTTCATAATTTTAAATATGATTATCCACAAGAGGTTTTAAATACTCATCCATCCATAATGACATGTTGTATTTTAAAAGATCAATCAATCGATTCAACCATGGCTAAGAGACTGGTTACTATTTTATTAGCTGCACTACGGTCGAATGGTTCGTTTGGTGTGCATGTTTGTATTAATTCGACCGATCGTTTTATGCATCAATTTTATTCGAAATTGGGATTTACTGAAATCTATGAAGACGCTAATAATGGAAGAGTTTATTTAGGACGCAATTTTTAATTGAAGACATTTAAAAATATTACAATTAAGGATAATTTTGTTTACTTTTTTTTTGTTTCTCCTATCATTTAACATTATATATTTTAGGCAAAGTAATTTTCTAAGTCTATCGAGGTGCTTAGAATTATTTTAATTTTCATATTTATTATTTATATTAATTAGAATATCATTTGACTTAAAATCGGTCAATTAATGCTGTTATTTTATTAATAATAAATTTGCATTTTTGAACGAACTATTAAATTGGTAATTTTATATTTTTTATTTTAGAACTATTGAAATTTACAAATTGCAAAATATTAATAAAGAATATTAAATCCGAAAATAAAATTGTTTTTTTTTTCTAAATTTGATTTTCAGTTTTATATTTTCGATTATGTTCAGCTAGTAAAAGTAGCATTGCATTGAGAAATAAATAATCAATTAAAATTAATTATCATTTTCTAAATTCATATAGCCAAACGGTATCAATACCGCCGCCAACTATTTTCGATGGTATTAAATTGGGCAACGGAAAACGACATGCAATTATATTGGTATTATTTGAAGCCTCTTTGATTAGTTTTTGTTCTAATTCATTCATCTAGAATACAAGAGAGAAATATTATTTAAATTAAATTGAACTGGATTTCGTTTTTTATTCTGTGATTGATATCATACCATTTGTTCAACGCCAAATATAACAATATATTTATATGGAGAAACATCATATTTCCATAAATCTTTTTGATAGAAGTTAGTTTTATTGAAAACTCCATTTTTAAGAGCAGATAATCGAGAGTACTGTACTAACCAAGTGTTCAATTCGACACCATGTGCATGAATACCACTTTTAGCAGCGGCTGTAATTTCAATAAATTGATTAAAATATGTTTTTTTTTTTTAAATTATTTATAACACTCACCAATAACGATTCGTCCATCACCCGAACCAATATCTAGAAGCTTTTGGTTTGCATTTGGCTTTAATAGTTTTAAAATATTTTCTATTTGACTAGTTGTTGCTGGAACATATGGTAAGCAATATTTTCGAAATGCTGGAGTAACAAATGGTATGCATATTATACTTAAACCTATACCGATTCCACCTATTCGTTTACCGAACAATTTAAAATTAAAATAAAATCTGAAGTAAATTAATAATTATCATTGTGCCTGAATTTCATATTACCCGTAAGCCCAAGAAGAATTTTGCCCGGTGTTGATATTTGAGATACTTTCTTTTTATCATTTATTTTATTATTATTTTCACTAAATTCAAATTCTATTGATGACATTTTAGAGGTTATGTCCGGCTATTATTTACCTATATTTAAAGTGACAGAATTTATTATTTTCATTTTTATGAAAAGTAAGGTAAGCAATAAGTAGTCTCTAAAAAAAAAGCGCCAAAAATCGCGTTGAAAAAAAGTAAAACTACGAGTAAGTACTTGTGCGCTACTTAATAAGTTTATTATTATTTATTCAATCAAAACAACTAATAAAATTGTAAAGGCACGTTGACCCATTCATCTAATCTATCTCAACATGAAAATAATATGAAAAATACTTGAAAAACAATTACAAATAATATGATCATAACCAAAAGTCAATAAATGAACACAACAACTTGTCTGTTGATGTTAAGGCAAGGTTCTATCAAAGAATATATATACATATAGATATATTCTTTGGTTCTATATTGCTCCTTATTAATTGTGAAGCGGGGGCGATTCTTAATGTATTTTAATGTATTTAAGAACAAAGAATTATCGCTCGCAAGTAACTTGCGTTATTGAAAATGCTAGCATTTATTCCGTAAGAATGTAAGATATGCTAGCAGCAAACTGCACGCAGTTTCTTGCTTTTAATATTCATGAATCATTATCATTTCATTCGTTAAAATGAAGTGCATAGAAGGATTTTACAAAAATATATACACAGAAATGAATACAAAAAAACGAAGATTATTCTTCAAATTTAAATTGTATTATTTATATTAATTCTATTTAAAAAATCAGAAATTAAAAATCTGAAAAAGCCTAACTTGTCAATTTCTAATAGTTATGTTAATTCTATTAAAGCACAATAATAATAATATGTAAATAGGAAAAGCCTCTCCAGTATTTCACGGATGGCTTGTATGGCCAGTCCGCCCTTGGTCTGACCTCATTCGACGGACCATAAGAAATTTGTTTAAACTTAATATTAAGGTCGT
This sequence comes from Catotricha subobsoleta, assembly GCA_011634745.2. Classification (NCBI taxonomy): domain Eukaryota; kingdom Metazoa; phylum Arthropoda; class Insecta; order Diptera; family Cecidomyiidae; genus Catotricha; species Catotricha subobsoleta. The sequence goes on along the minus strand of JAABKK020043605.1, from coordinate 5,416 downwards.
TCTCGTTCACATGAAGAGTATTTCTAACGTTAACTGGAATATCATTCCAAATTTTAATAGCACCATTAACAAAACGAATAAATTAATTTCAGAAACTTTTCAAAATGAGAATGCGAACCATTTCCTTATATAATAATCAAAAGTAATTAATATTATGCTTAGAAAAAACTCCTGGAAAATTTTCATTTTTGTTCTGATGGGTCTCGATCTCTCGATAAAAATTTTGACAGCGGAAATTTTATTTTTTTGCACCCAAATATTAAAAAAAAACTGTGTACTTAGCAGATTTTATTAACTTTCAAAAAAAATTATTTGTATATTTAAATATTAAACTTATTCTATTATACATATATAGTTTTATAAATACAGCCTAATAAAATATATTCACAATTCTTTCCATTGTACCATTGCCCGATAATGGTCTGGTGCGCTTCCAAATGGTTTTTTCTCATTTAAAATGTACTGATTGACTTGATAATCAAATAATGTTTCGTAACCGTAAACACTTTCTGCCAATTGTTGAGTTAATGCATTTGTGTTTGTTGTTAAAATTCCACAACATTGATTTGCTTTTGCTATTCTGATTACTTCCTTTTCCATAAATGCCATAACCGCAATATTTTCTTGAGCACTTAATTCTTGATTGGTTCCCATCATAAATGAATGCATAATTGGCCTGTGTTTTGGCAGTTTATTTCTAAGTAACAAAATAAAAATAAAGCGTTAAAATTCAATAAATAATATTTGGCTTAAATAAAAAGATATTGGTTTATTTAGTGAAGTGAAATAAGACATTTAGGCTGTTTCTCAATTCATAATTATTTGCTAAATTGAAGCTAAATTCAATTTAGCCACGTAAAGAGGTGGCTAAACTTATTTGAGATATTTAGCCCAAGCTATTTTGACATATCTCCATGCATTCGTTTTACAAGATGTCAAAATTTAGCGTTGAATTAGTGCAATCTCGAAAAACCTCGAAAATTATGAATTGGTTTTCACACACGCTAAATTTTTCTACTTATTCAAAATGGCGGCAATTTAGCTTGTAATTATGCATAAAAATTATGAATTGAGAAACGGCCTTACACTCCTATCCCACGTAAGTTTCTGGCCGCTTAACTTTACACCCTTAATCGAAGATATCTCAAAAACTATAAGTCGGATCGTTTAAATGTAAAAGTAGTATTGTCACTTTCGACGAGCCTAACATTTTTGTTGAAGAAAGTTTTAATTGATCACTTCTAGTTTGCGAGATATTTCTGTTTAATTTTATTGTTGTTGTTGTATTACACGCTTAAACAGAAATATCTCACAAACTAGTGGATATCAATTAAAACTTTCTTCAACAAAAATGTTAGGCTCGCCGAAAGTCACAATACTACTTTTACATTTAAACGATCCGACTTGTAGTTTTTGAGATATCTTCGATTAAGGGTATAAAGTTAAGCGGCCAGAAACTTACGTGGGATAGACGTGTTAATGTGCTATTTTGTTGTCGTTGTCATATGCGAATGACCTGTTATATTTCAGACCACTGTCACAGTTCATACGCTTACATTACAGGCTTCTATTCACAAAATCGTATATACCGATGCTATGATAACTTTTAGACACAAGCAAAATATTTCTAAAAAGTGAACCACTTCATGTGGTTGTTTAGTAGTAAGTTTACTAAGAAATTTCCATTCACTTTATGTATACGTTCATTTTCTTCGTAAAGCAAACTTAACAATACGATAAAATTTCCAAAAAAAAAAAAAATTAAAGATAGAATGAAAATAAAATAGTACTTTATGAAATTTTCGACGTAGTCCAGAAACTGGAAAATTGGTACTAGAGCGCTAGCATCATCTAATAGTGTTTCAGGTTCATTATTTCCATCGACATTTATTGCCACACCGACAGTACGATCCGTTCCGTCTTTAACAATGAAACTAAAAGACTGTTCAATAATTGACTCCCAAATAGTCTCTAACATATCGCTGTAATCCGAGTAACGGATATTAGGTTTAAGTTGCTGCTCTAATTCAGCTTTTTCAATAAAACTCATTGTAAGAATTCTGTAAATGGAATAGAGAAAAAATAATAATAACAAAATTAAATTAATTATTCATAGGGATAGTATTTTGATTTTCATAGTTTCTGAAATTTCTAAAAAAAAAAATATTTCTATTACTCAATAGTATCTGCTTTATGATGCATTGCTAGCGGTATTGATTCTAAGTGCATTTGATTTTCCTTCGGACAATTAAGAAAATGTTTGTTTCCATTTTGCATTTCAACTATTTGTGATAACATTTCTTCTAAATTTTTTGCATTAATAAAAGCGCTTATATCGATAAAGTATCCTTTGTCTCTCAATTTCGCTACGGTGAAAATCGAATTTAAAGAATTACCACCAAGCTCATAGAAATTACTTTTTAACGAAAGTGTTGCACGTGTTGAACGACCAATTACTTCACCAATTGTCTCAAATAGAGCTTTAGATTTATTCATATCGAATTCAGAAACTCCATTATAATCATAATCTAAGACAATTTCGGGTTCATCTAGAATTACATTCGATTTAATTAATATTTTTATGGATCTTTTGCATAGTACGAGCAAAGAATATGTAAATATTCTTTGGTACGAGTAACATACAATTAAATAATTCAATAAATAAATAAGTATATGTTTTACCATTATTATTTGTGTTTTCATACATTTTCATAAGAGACTGTCTATCAATTTTACCATTAACTAATAATGGTACTTTTTCAATTATTATTACTTGCGGAATCATATAGTCGGCCAATTTATTTCTCAACATATTTTCAATTTGCATTTCTTGAAGAGATGATTCCGGCGAAACCGTTACAAAGCTTAAAATTGCTTGATCCATTCCACCGGCATGATAACAAAGTACTATTCCTTTATTAATTCCTTTAATTCCAATTAGATGCTTTTCAATTTCAACAAGGTCAACACGATGACCTCGAATTTTTACTTGAGAATCTGTACGTCCTTCATAATGTATAATTCCACCTTTCCGAACAGATGCAAAATCTCCAGTTTTATACAAGCGCGCATATTCTAAATAAATTATTTGTAATTAATATATATATAAAATGTATTCGAATAGAACAATAAATTACGTTAAAAGAGATAAAAAAAAAAACTTATAATACTTATAGAATGGATATTAACATACCGTGCAATGGTATGAAATTCAAGTTATATTTTCGAACCTTTCATTGGATAAATATTTTTATTACAAGATGCACTTACTTGGATCAACAGCCAATGGATTATCAATAAAACGATCTTTATCTCTACCATTAACATATCCATCTGCCAAATTTAATCCCGACACAAATAATTCACCAGTCACGCCAACATTAACTGGTGTCTTATTTGAATCCAGAATATAAATGATTGTATTGAAAATTGGATATCCAATGGGTACTTTATCATAATGTTGTAATTGTTTTTTTCCTTCACATATAAAATATGTCACATCACCCATTATCTCTGTGGATCCATAAAAATTGCAAAGAACATGTTTATTTTCGGGAAAGTAGTCATAAAATTCAATTGCCAGTGCTGCTGAAAGTGTTTCACCAGAGCATATCCATATTTTCAAGTTGCGCAAAAGATTTGAATCGTTTTTCAATGACAAATACATAAGCAAAGATTTTAGCAAAGTCGGCACCAATACTAATCTCTCAATTTCATATTTTTGTAAAATGGAAACTAATCGATTTGGATCTCTTGTAACATCTTTTGGAACAACGAGCAGCGCCATTTCTATATATATATATATATATAACCATAGATAAAATCGAAAAATACTGAATAATTTAAATATTCTCAAAGTTAAAAAAAAACTATAAGTATCACGTATGCAATAATATCAATAAATGAATAATGCTTATACAAATATATGTGTAATAATTTCTAATATTCACCATTTAAAAGTGGGCCCCATATTTCTGACACTGAATCAACAAATGTTAGAGCGGTTTTAAAAACTCCCACATTTTCTGTTGGTGAATAAGGAAATGTTTCCCATTGCCATTTCAACCTGTTCCAGACAATAGAATGTGGTAATCGTACACCTTAAAAATAAAAAAATAAATAATAATAAAAATTGTGATTTTAATTTTTTTGATTTCTCATACTTTCATTATTCTTTGCCAATAATGATGACATTGATACGATTATTTACCTTTTGGTACACCTGTACTGCCTGAGGTGTATAACACAAGACCCAGGTCACTGTTACCGGCAGTAAGTGTATTCTCAGCAAGTATATTTGCGTCACTAAATTTTACTGATTGTTGTTTGCAATCATTAAATGTTATTGCATCTATATTCGCAAATAATGCAGCATCAACATTTAAATGATCATAAATGACAAAAACTGGTTTAGCTTCATGTAAAATATGTTCAATTCGATTTGATGGAAAAGATGGATCAATTGGTAAATAGGCAGCACCAGTTTTCCATATAGATAACAATGTTATTAATAATTCTGCAGAAGGTGACATACAAACAGCAATTATCCAATCACCATCTTGATTTGGAATTGATTTTCTAATATTAATTTCATTTATTATTAATGATGCAATTCGATTGGCTGTTAAATTCAACAGACTGTATGTTATTATTTGTTCTCCTTCTAACGGATCATTGTATATAATAGCGGGCTTATTACCGCAACCTCTGCTAATATTTTTCTCAAAAACACGATGCAATAACTCTGATTTAAATTCACGTTGGCTACCCTTTATGATTGATAATTCTGGTACTGATCCCATAGTTTTTATTCGGTTATGATAAATCTATGACAAATAAATATTGATAAATATTAAGTTAAATGGAATTGAGAAAAAAAAAACTATAGACAAAATATATTTAAAGTCTATTTTTGTATAAATAGTGTCACCAGAAAGATTTTAAATTACCTAATGCAATTATAATAAAAAAAAAGCGGTACATTTCAATAATATAATCCACATAAAATATATTTTTAGCATATAATACATAAAATACGAGTGAATCAATGTAATGATGGCAAAAATACAAATATTTAAATAGCATCATTAATGGAGTTGTAAGAAACAATTTATATAAACTCAAATGAAAGAGATTGACCTTGCCTCATTAATTAAACGACCATATAAATAAAGTGAATAACTGTTTGGATTGTAATTTAATAAATTGCAATAAAAAAAAAACGTGTAATTTTTATTTTGTGTAGAATATATAGTTTCTGCCAAGGTCGATTGCACAAAATCACTATACGCTAATGTTATACAATTTACTACCGAGTACCATACACAAATAAAACAAAAACAGTAAAACCTCTCTAAATGAAACGCCTTTCGTCGCACCTAAATCGTTTCATTTACGAGAGGGTTTCAGTTACAGA
>JAABKK020043594.1:0-12838 GCA_011634745.2 Catotricha subobsoleta | reverse complement strand
CATGAAGGCTATGCAAGAAGTTCCACTAAAATGCCGAAATGCCAACAGATATGGTGTTAACTATTATTTACATTAATTAAGTATTTAATAATATATATTTATGTTCAAAATGAATTATCTCCATAAAACCATTCAAAAGATATACGCATACAAATAAAAGTGCGTTTTTGATTCACCATACGTTAATACAAAGTTTTATAATATGAGCATTTTAGACCATATATTTAAATTAAACTATGTTCTTTTGATGATATATAATTGGGAAGTGACTAAAATGGTGAAATATATATATAGAAAAAATGGCCTATATACACCTAGACGTGCTTTGTCCTATTTATGCTATTTGACCCATGGATTGCAAATAATCTTTGGGCACTACTTACACCCATGAATGCATGTAACTCACAGACTATTTTTATAATGATAGGTATATAAATGATAGACTATCTATTTGTATGATGTCCTTGGTAAAATATTAACTTATATACCATATAATACTTTAACACGAGACTTACAATTTGCTTTCGGTGTATGTAGCTCTAAAAACATATCTAATTCGTTTGATATTTGATTGAATTTTTACTCTCTCTATAATTATAATCGAATTTCTTTGATTTTTAATTTCAATTATTTCCGGTTCGTTAGTTTATACATAATGTAATATACAAAAGAACAACTATTTTAATCAAGTGCATTAGTTTGAATAAAACTGAATAATTGTTAATTGAAAAACCCATCACAGCTAACTTATTAATTATAAGCGAATGAACTTACTGTTTAAATCTTAACAGTTAATTTGTATCAAGTCAAGGAAAATGATTTAATTTCGATTAAAATTAATGGCATCTTTATTTCATAACATTGTAATGAACATATCTTCTTTAAGTCTTAACAAGTTTCAGGTAGGTATATAAATAAATGGTTTTTGATCAATTGCCTTTGCGCACATACAATCAACCTCATACGCAGCAAAATATTAAATTTCATAAACTGTTTGTGACTTGGCGGTTAAAAAAAAAAACGAATGAGCAAAAGATAATTAAATCTGCGTAATTTTGAAAGATGTATTATTATTTATTATAATTGTTTGCAGCGCGTTGTTTGCGTTTCATTAAAGTCGTTAATAACGAAAAAAAAAAAAAAATAAAGAAATCCAAAATATATATACATATAAAAATAAATGAAAAGAAAAAGTAACTGACACGTTGTATTTTATTTAGAAATTATCGAAGATGAGGATGAGCAAGAGTTGAAAAAAGTAATACAAAGCGTTAATCGCTGAGAGGTCAATAAAACACCATCAAGCCATTTATAAATTATAATGCCACTGAGTTTTTAGTAGGTTATTCTTAATTTCATACAAAAAAAAAAAAAAAATTAAAAAATTAGAACACCGCGCATTGACTACACAATAATAAAACCTAAGGAATATGTTATGGTGTTAAGTTGGTCAAACTGTGTATATGTGAACAGATTGTTTGTGGCGCTCTGTCTCTTTTAACTCTTATTTGTATTTGTTGTTGTTGGAGTAAAGAATGCGCGCAAACCGTTTAAATTTAAACGCAACGCATGCATATTCCAACTTAATGTAAGTATCAACCTAATTAAAGGTACTAATTTAATAAGGCAATATTTTTAACGTACCAATCAATATTTACGATGATTGCGTATAATTGTTCCGCTTCTTTAATCCAATTTGAGAATAATCCAAATGGTATTTAAATATAATACTGAACCACTTTAACCACTAGAAAAATTAGCCAACAAACTGAACTTAATTTAAGCACTTTTAGTACTCATCGACCAAGCAAATAATATTTATTTATTTAATTAATTATTGAATTTTGAATAAATTTAATTTCGAATATAAAATATTAATTTCTGTTAAAATATAAAACAAAATAAAGCACTGTGCGGCACATAACCATCAATAAGCAAGAACAAGAAATCAACTATATAAATACACAGACAAAAAAGTGGTACACACAGACACTCACAGGTAAACACAATCAACAATATAAGAAGGTAAGAACACTTAGCGCGCACAGAGGTAAAGCAATTTAATACACAGCACAGGTAGAGTAGAAACGGTTTACCGTCTTATAAAATGGTACATTGACGTTTTTTTTTTTAAATTTTTTGTTATTTCTTTCTTTCTTGTTTTGCTTTCTCGTAGCAATATTTTTATTATTTTATTTTTTAGGTTGTACACGATTTTTGCGCTAGCAAACAATAAAAAGCTTCTTTTTTTCTAATTTGATTGAACGTTTCTATTCAAACTGAATTAATTTATGCACATACGATATGATATTGATATTCTCGCACAATATTAGGACCACCTTCATTTAAATAAAACAAAAAACTATTAACCGAATATTAAGTTTAAAATTATGGAAAAACCATCCGTTCTTAATTCACTTCAAAGAAAACTATATAAGAAGACAAAAATACCTTACAATAACTACAATTTAAATAAGTACAAAATTTTACAATAGAAAAACCGCACAATAGAAAATTGAAATCGTTGCTTCGTGTAGCAAGAGAGCGACGACGCACACTGCTCAATACTCTTGCGCATGGGCATTAGCGACCATTGTGGAACCAGGTATAAATGATACAATAGTGGGGGATTTTGTAGTATATTAATGGACAGAGATGGATTGGGGGGTATAAACAAAGATATTGAAATACATAGATGGATACTGTCGGTAATATTACCGACTAAAAATCAAAGATATTGAAATACATAGATGGATAGTGTCGGTAATATTGCCGACTAAAAATGAAACCACATATTTTAAAAAAAGAAGTAGGAAATAAGCCTAACGTATGTCTTTTCTAGTTAAATATGACCTCACTTTAAAATAAAATTCTGATTTAACAATGACAATACCAATATGATAGAGCAAAAGACATACGTAGGGCTTACTTCAATTAGGTTTCGCCTGTTTTACCGACACTATTCATCTATGTATCTACAATATCTTTCGGTATAAATCACAGATTCAATATTTTATTGTAGTTATTTTTTTAACGACATACAAATTGTGATCTAAATGAAGCATTACATTTGTTTTCTATGTAAACAGTTCAAAATTAGGTTAAAAAGAAATTGTTTTATTATATTGGTATAAAGTATATTTTAAATCGGTATAGGGTATACTTAAGGTATATATTGGAATAAATATACCACAGAAGTTTAACATATTGCAGTATACGTTGTCATAATATTTTTGTTTCAATATTATATCTTAAATATACTAGTACATTTTACTCGATATAAAGCCTACTTTGTGCCAGTAAAAAATATTGTTTTGTGCAAAATATGGCGTGATTCAATTGGACTTTGTACTTTAGTTATGCCTCGAACACAGCTAATGTATGAAATAATATATATATATATATATATTTTTTAAATTGTACCTAAATGTAATTCAAAAATGAAAATAGCTGCAGTCATCTGAATTGCAACGTCCATAAAAATTACAGCAAAAATTCCATTCACAAATACATACCTGTTGAATCACCTGTACTTCATACATCGTCATATATGATTCTTAATGGTTACTCAACTAACTTCAACTACACTTTACGCAGCCAAGCACATTGTGGCCATTTAATTCAGGTAAATTTAGTTGAGTATATTTTATGAATATGCTATGGAATTTGGCTATCCTACAATATATAGATAGATAGATATATATATTATATTTCTAAATGCTTATTATATGAATGTATTCATGGTATGGTGATTGGTAAGTTCGTAAGTATATGAAGATTATATGCAAGAAGTCAGCTTCACAGTTTCTGGTAGAGATATCTTTCGATATATCAAAAAAAAAAAATTATAATAATAATAAGATAAAATACAGAGAAAAAAAAATGATGAAAAAAATAAAAATATGCCTTTTAAAGAATTTTGTAGACTGTACCTACCATAAGTAGGTATATAATATTGTAAATGCGATACGGTGGAGTTGATAATAATAATATAATAATAATAATCATAATAAATAAGTGCGGCTACAGTTTGGTTTTGGTATAGTCAATTTCAGATCAATTCTCTCAACATCATCTTCAGCATCTTCTTGATAAGCGAAAAATATTTTCCATTATTTATTTGAGTGTGGTTGTTCACGTAAACAAAAAATAAATAGACAAACAAACAAATAAATAAAATAATATACAAGAATAACAATCATAATAAATTTAAATTGAGCTGTGGGAATAATATTAGCTGTTAATTTATACACCTCTTTTAAATGTTTTTTTTGCAGGTATTAGTTTGGGCATTTTAACATGATTTTCATACGATTCGCAATTATGATGTTATGTGTCCGTTATATAAATTCAATGCCACAAATATACGCGTTTACGCATTATGTTTATTTGGTATATTGAATATTATTGTAACGGTTTTTTTCTTCTTTCGCTTTCAATTTTTGTTATGTTGAAATTGTTTTTCGGGCTTTTAAGTTGGTATTTTGAATGATGGGTACATAGAGGCTTTCATTGTGTACAATAGATTTATTTGCTAATCATTCATATTGAAATTTTAAATTGATGACTTTTTGTATACATTTAAATGGAAATGGATTGTTTGATTGACCCGGTTTTTTCTTTCTTGGTTTTCAATAATTAATGATCAATGCGTAGAAAAAAAATTTGGTAATTTATTAAAAACTTTTATTAAATAAATTATTATATTATTATTTTGTTAATTGTTTGTATAAATAAATGATTTATCGTTAGTTGGTTAAGATTCGATGTAACGTTTCGTAAACGACACCATTTATTTCTTTTTTTCTTTTTTATATGTTTATATATGAAAATTAAAGACAAGGTCGTTTACCCAGCACAATTCAAATCAATATTTTATTATTATCGACAATTACTAACGATATCTTTATGTTGAGAACTCAATTATAATAATCGCTTCTGTTCTCTGTTGATTTATAAAAGGTTATTCGATAATTCGAATAAAAAAAAAATGGAATAATCACCATCATGCTTGAATTACGCATATGAATACAGTGTATGTACATATTACTGGTATGACCATAAAAGACATCTGCGACTGATATATATATATATATATATTTACTGCATCGAAACATGACGCTATATACATTAATGACTGAGTCAGGTGAATTTTTTGCGGTATTTGCAAGTAATATAAATGATTTGAAATTTAATAAAATTTTCAGTTTTATGTTTGTACTTTGTAATAATTTGTGGAGCTATAAATAACGAAAATGCTATAAATATTTTTTTTCAAATAATATTATGCATGGTTGGAGATAAAAATAAATATGTTACAGGATTTTTAATATACTCTCTTTATATTGACATAGAAGGGTACAGGTGTTGTAGATCGGCAAGGTGACTAAATTCAAAAGTAGTCAGGGTTTTGGAGTATTTTACGATTTTTTTGGTTATTGTGTGGTAGTATTAGAGTCACTGAAATGATTGATAAGATAGAACAGAAAATTCAGAACCCTTTCTTTGCATATAGAATTAATTAATACACGAAATTTTTACTCAAGGCTGTTGGTAAACTCTCCATACAATGAATGGTCAATATCTAACGATACAAGTGAACTCGATTCATGTGAAAAAAAAATATTTCTGTTTGAAAATATGATTTTATTTTCAATATATTTCTTCATTTACCTTGTAAGTATAATTCAATAAAAAAATAAATAACTATAAATCAGATAAATCTGCGGATATGGAACTTTGCCATACAATAATTACTTAACACAATAAAAAAATGCTGCTGTAAATCATTGACTTTATCACCATTTCCATCTACAGTCCTAATCGATGTTTTATTTATACATAGCTCGACTGATGTACTTATTTTCATGTATGAATAATTGAAATATATATTGTGATACGTGATATTCGAGAAATATTAAATATTGCATGTCTACAAGGTCTCTATGCTGATTTTTTTCTTTTTTATGGATTTCATTATAAATTAATAACTTGCACAACATTAATTCTTAAAATATATAAAGTAAGCCTTCATTTTCCAAATATTAGAAATAAACAGAGTTGAAAAAATTTGCTCTACAATATTCTTATATAAGGAGATTGCCCATTAATAATAAGATTCCAAAATATTTTCTTCATTGTATCGTAATGCATATAATAATAATAATCTATGCGATTTAAACGAACACTAAAATAAATAAAAATTGAGTCATATGAATTATATGGCACAGATTTCGATGTGTAGCCTGGGCCACATTCTTACATTATAAACATAGTGATGGTCACGGTGTAGATTTTTAGCAGGGTAACTCTTTCACGAAATATCGCAAACCAGATTGAAAATATAATATTGATTATTATCGATTCAGAATATATTGTTAAGATATAGAATGAAGATATTTCAGTTATGTACATATTTATATAATAAATATATCTTATTTTATAATGGTAAAACCAAACAAAAAAAATCAATGGTATACATATGGTTTTATGATTGACGTAATTGTACTTATGCCGTTGACAGTCGCCCGGATATAAACTTTCTACTACTTCCGATTCAATCGAACAAATTGGACACATTATTATTTTTATTATTAACAATGAGATTTTTTTTTTATAAAATATCATACGTATAGATATTAACTTAAGGAAGTAGTTAACTGCCCAGTTAAGCACATATATTTGCTTAAATTAAACAAGCTGTATAAGCACCCGTGTACTTATTCGAATGGAATACATAAATTATAATCATAACTGCGGAAGCACACGAAGTGCCATAAAGAAATATAAAATTTGCATTTTTTAAATTTTTCTAAAGGGAATAACAGGTGAAAGCAATTTGATAAGTGAAATTATTAAAGTTCAATTACGAATTATATAGATATGCCGTTCAAGTTGATTTATTTATAAGCTTTTTTTTTAGTCACATCTTACAGGCTTGGTATTAGCACACTAACCTATCAATCAATTTATCACCCAACAGTAATAACATCCCTTGTAACAGAAATATTTAACACTCATTCCATTTTAGAATTTACAAAGTAAGTAAAAGTATGCTATGAGTGGGTCGAACTATGATATGATATGGTATAATTATGGTATTCGATAAACTCCCTTTTGCGGAGTACATTCACTCACTTATTCCAATAAGCATTAGTGAGCTTTTATCTCTCTTCATTGTCCTGCTTGTTATCAGAAAGAAAGAGATAAAAACTCACTTATTCTTATTCGAATAAGTAAGTATATGTACTCTCTGCTATTGAAAAAAAAAGATGTGCATACAGCAGGCATAAATAGTAGCGATACTGCATATCTGAATTATACCATGCTATTCAAGCATATTTTCGCATGACTAAGGTAATTATATTTCAGTAGAATTATTTTTTTAAATGTATGACTTTTATTTCATTAATTTATTTGTTTTAATTATTTCCAATATTCAATTATTATTTATTAGTTTTCATGCGCGAAATGAAAGAACTAGCATGTTCATTGCTGAAATAGAAATCTGTATAAAAATAACAATATTAACTTTATTTAATTAAATAAAAAGATAACTTTTAACTCGTCGAAAGTTATCCAAACTCATCTTAGATTATTAATCGAACACGCCTATTTACACGTAGTTTTGAAAAACTACCTAAAGCGGCTATCCCCCATTAATTCGTATCGTCTAACTTATGTTCTAACCGTGATAATAGATATGAGGGTGAGTGATATGGTCGCTGTTGCGTCTCACTCACACTCATATCTATTATCACGGTTAGAACATACGTTATACGATACGAACTAATGTGGGATAACCGCCTAATATCGCCGTGCTAGTTTAAAAGTAAGACATCTTAAAACATAAATTTGATGCACAAATTTGTATCTGTATACGTTATCAATATACAGATACAACCTTTTGCATCAAATTTACGTTTTAAGATGTCTTACTTTTGAACTGGCACGACCATATGTTGTTTTTGAAAAATATTTAAAATCTAACAATTTTGGTACGCATTTAGAATGCATACAAGGTGCAAGATAAGGCTCTTTTCTTCAAGTTCAACACATTTATTTCTGACTGATAAATTTAAAAGAGATGCACTTATTATACAGAATTATACCTGAAACGTACATACAGAAGTTTTCAGTGACCCAAATAACTTGTCTGAACCGTTTATACCAGCGGATAAAATAAGCAAAAAAGCTGGGTGCAATATTAGAAAGAAAAAAAAACTTTGTGTTTGTATCCAGAGGTGTGCACGCTTGAGAGCTAAAAAAAAAAGAAAAAAAGTTTTTCAGTTTTTTCAAATACCGCGGAAAAAACCGCGCTGTATGCAAATCGTATTTTGAAAATGTAAAAAAGATACTATTTTCTATTCTCTAAATTTCTCTAAATCAAAGCTCAGCTCCAATAACCTGAAGTTAAATTATTATGCCTGATAGCTGAGTGCAAAAATCTTGACTGCTGAAACTGAGATTCCTGACTGCATATTTTTTCAGGCTGACTGCAGATTTTGAGCCCAACTGCAAGGTATTGTATCCCCTGGTTTATACCATAATAAGGTATAATAACAATTTGAAAATCGTAAGTCTTTGTATGGTATAAACCCCTTGTACAGTATAATTTTTTTTTACATATTTGATTCCATCAGATGGTATGAAATTACTAGCTATGGAAAAGAAACCACATTTTTCTGTACAAATTTTATATATCTATAATCTATATGTCATTAAGTAAAACTATTTTAGAACTTTGTATTTGGATTTTATAACATAAATTTAAATATTTACATTGACCAAATTTAATAATAAAATGGAAAATGCTTGTGCTTTGTGAGTTACAGTTTAATTTGTTAAGTTATTAGACCCATAAAGTTCTGCTTTCATTATTCATAGCTATAGCTTTTACAAATTCATATTCTGAATATATGAAAATCAAGCTTAACCAAAAATTTATAAAATTAAGCATTCATAATCGACAAAAGCATCGCAAAACAGACCAAATAAAAATATTTAATGTTTCAAAATATCTTGAAATCCATACATTGTAACCATACGTGCACACGGAGGAGGGGGTGTTACCCCCCTGAAATTTGAAAAGAAAAAATTACTCTATGTCGATTTTGCCGAAAATAGTATCTTTTTTAAGTTTTTGAACAAAAAATAGTACGTTTATTAAGGTTTAGAGATTTACCCTACCTCGATTTTGAACAAAATAGTACCTTTTGTAGGTTAAAAAATTACCCTACTTCGATTTCAAAATCATCCTATCTCGATTTCCAAAATACGATTTGCATACATTGCGGTATTTTGGAGACTGAAGACCGTTTTTTTCTGTGATCTTAACTTTATTTTAAGGCGGTTTTGCAATCGTCGATGGTGGTTCAAGACTGAGGACCAAAAACTGAAATACAAGGGGGGCTCCCCCTTTCCATATGCATGTGTGATTGTAACTACTAAATTTAATCGGGTAATTTAAGAACATTGAGCGGACAATGGAAAACTGTTAAACTTTGTATTTCGCAATAAAAATTTAAACTATGAAACTATATCGCTATATATATAAGCGATAAAAAATTGCTGTAATGGCTATTAAAACTTTATTATAAATAATAATTAAAAATAAATTACTTAGAAACAATTTTATCTTCTCTTCTATTTTTCTCTTTTGCAAATTTATTAATTTGAATATAGCTTCTTATAAATAATTGAATCACAAAAAAAATGTATAGTATATATATATATAATATATATACTATATAGTGCACAATAAATATATTCAAGAAACAAATAACCCTTCAATATCACGCTGTGCTACACTTATTTATCCGTTCAGTGCATGTTTGTGATGCTGATAAAATAGAATGAGTACTTGTTTTTGTGTTAATTGAAATTAAAATGAGTTTTATCAAATTGGCACTTTGCAATTTCGACTACAACTAAATAGAACATTCATGATGCGATGCAATATACGTAATGCAATTTACACAATATTAAATATAAGTAATTTCCATATTTTAATATTCTTGTATTAGTCTATGTCAAGATACACGCCATATCTATCTCAGCTGCAATAAATATTATGCAACATACAGTGATATGCATATGCATTTATTTAAATATATAATAGTTATGTCACTGCGTTGAACGTAATTCAGTTTACTTGAACAGCAACATCATGCATATTGATGTTTTATAAAATTTCTGTTGTTGTTGGATATTAGATGGAAAATTATTTAAATTTAATGGAAAATTTGTATAAAATAGTCATTTGCAAAAATATTTTTTTTGTGTTTAGATAAAACGTATTATCATCAGAATTAAGTATTACATTATTAGCAAATAAAATTCGAATTAAGAGATTTAATAATTGAATGTGAAGAAAAAATATCTACAATCGATTTTATCATCAATTTCTGGTCTTGTACCCTTTTATTACTTTTTGTATAAATAAATAGCAAATTTTCAATCAAGCTTCTGCATTTATTAAAATAGAAAATCCAATTCAACCATTTAATATTCAATATTAACATAAGTTAATTTGAATAATGTTCGTGTATATTTAGAAATCTTTATCATCGCCATTCCTAATGTAAAACAATTTCCTTTTAACTCAATAACAGTCATATAATAATATTGAATGTCTTTAATCCTATCCCATCATTTTAAACGAACTAATATTAAATTTTTGGGTCTCTCTCTTTAGCTGAATAATATATTCTGGTGGATTCCGTAAGCAGATTTACACCATAAAAATGGTACTATAAAATCCAATGACATACCTCTACTATAAAATGTCCAATAAAACCCCATTTTGTATAATGCCTAGCATGTAGTTAGTAGATTTATATTCGCTTATCGTTAAATTTATGAGATTTTCAGTCCTTTAGACCAAAAAAAAAAAAAAGAAGTTAAATAAAAAGATTCGTTATAAAAAAAATAGAGAGCAAAGTGAATGAAAATTTCCATTTTAATAACTATTTATCACAGATTTGGTTTTGAAAGAAGAGCAAATTTTATTTATCATGAAATTCAATGAAATATTGCATTAGAATAGTCCGTTTATAAAAAAATTAATGTTGTAACTTAATGAAATTATTTGTAAAAACATAAGTAATGGAAATTTTTTCATATGATATTTTATCGATTATTAGTGCTTAGGTCTTAAATGTTTTTAGTCATTAAATTCTGTTCGAAACTCAATTACAGAAACTCGTTCCTTTTTTTTCGATTATATGTACAAAGAAGTCCCGTAAAAAAACGCACTCATAGAAAGCCCAATAAATTTTATCATATATTTGAATTGCATATACAAAATAAAGAACCATGCAATGTGATTTAAAAAAAAAATATCTCCGGAGCTTTTGTTATTAATGGGAAATAGCTTAACTTTATAAACGAAGGATAGATTACGTTCTTAGTATTGTAAGATCTGTCCACAGCAGACAAAAACTGAAAAACTTACTCGTAAATAAGACAAAAAATTACTATCTAAATTACTTGAAACTTCCACCACCACCCAACTTTTAAAAGTATGCTCCAACTCAAGCAGTTAAACCAAAATAAAGAAGTTTTTTTTTTGTTGAAATAAAACTTATTCAAGTAAAGGGTAAACAAAAGATGTTAACTAAGCAACAATATTTTTGTTTTATAAATGCAGTATTGCCTTCTGAACTAATAAACGAACATTGAATGAACCTTAGGCATAGAATAAAATACCTTCTTATAGAAAATCTATTTAAACAAAATCAATGGCCTCGTAGGAATCCCTCGAAGTATTAAAATACACAAAAAAATTCTGCTGAATATTACAATGGTTTTTGTTCATTTACAAAACATTAGTTAATGTAATAAACACCATTAGCGATTGTGTAATCTGTGTATGACCATGATGGTGCTAGAAAAAGACGAATTGGTAGTGTTATTCAACATTCTTTTTAGGAAATGGAGTGGTTGATTGCTAATTTATTTGCGGAAATTATGTTCTTGTGAAAGCTATGGACGGCTCACAGACGCTATTTTGAGAATCATTGTACGGACAAATTTTAATATTCAGCGATAAAAGGTAAAAAAAAATACTTCAAATACGAACATATAAAAGTTACAGCTGTTATTTAAGAATTCTACAGTTTTCTTACAATTGAATTCTCATAATTAGCGGCAGGTAACTTACCATTTGTCAAAAAAGAATAATGATGAAAAAATTATATGATCGAAGCAATTTAAATTTTAAATTTTATTTATTGGTACTTACTTCATTTACAATTCAAAAAAGAATGAATCACCTTCTCACTTTTCATGTGTGTTCTCTCTTTTTTTTTTCGTTAAGAAAGTTGATAAGTACAATAACAGTTTGACTATCATAAAGAAAATTGATTTTCCTGACACGCACACAAAAACATCACATAATACTTTGCGAATGATAAAACATAACGGAAAAATATTGGCATTATATATTTTTTTGCAACATGGTAATGCATATTTGCGTTATGATACCATAGCCATGTCATCATTTGTTGAACAAATTTCTTTTTACTTCCTTCCTATACCAACCAGAACAAATTTTCTAAACTTACTGATAGATCAAAAATGTATATTTATATTTTTGTTTTCGTGAAATGTAAAGAAGATACTGTGATTTTTTTAAGGAAACTAAATGCTGTATAATATGAAGTATTAATAGGGCCCAGGGCCTGTTTTAACGTGCAGTTCCGTCCAAAAGGTGTAGTTCCAAAAGCCAAAATGCAGTTCCAAAAATAATTGAAAGCAACAGTTTAATTTGCTTTGCGAGTTGACTGATAGATGTCATTGATTCACCCTTCAGCCTTCACTAAAAGATGTCATTTGC
>JAABKK020043583.1:0-12839 GCA_011634745.2 Catotricha subobsoleta | reverse complement strand
GATAATTATCTAGATGACACTATCTGTTATCTAGATGAAATTATCTAGATAAGATCGTTATCTTTCCCAACACTGATCCCGTGTATTCTGCTGTACACGTAAAATTGTTAGGTAGAGGTGTGTAGATGTGACTGCAGACACACTATACAAATTAGGTACGTGTGATATGTAAAGACATGATAGGTAACTGTGAGAGGAACTTTCTTAATGGCATAACTCATTTTGGGGTATTGAGAAGCTGTGTGCATTGACCATGGACGTAAACCATGTTGGTAAATTTCTCATCATGACACGAAATATAGGTGGATTGACTGTACAAAAATATAACCGGGTACGTTGACTACCTAAAAGACGAAATCACCTGTGTTTTTGTATTGCCTGAAGAAATATGCGTGTACCCATAAATGCACACGCTTTGATTTCAGGGGGGGGGAGGATTTGAAAAATTAAGATCGGGTAAATTTTTTTTTTATTGACTTCAAAACTACCTCATAATAAAGTTGAGAGCAAAAAAAAAACGGTCTTCAGTCTTCAAATAACGCACTGTATGCAAATCGTATTTTGAAAAATTGAAAAAAGTTACTATTTTCTCCAAATTCTTCCAAAACACCGCGCTGTATGCAAATCGTATTTTAGAATTCGAGATAGGGTAATTTTGAAATCGAAGTAGGGTAATTTTTTCAATCCAAAAAAAAGATACTATTTTGTTCAAAATCGAGGTAGGGTACTCTGAAACTTAAAAAACATACTATTTTCGGCAAAATCTTCATAGAGTAATATTTTTTTCAAATCTCAGGGGGGGTAACATTCCCCTCCCCCCGTGTGCACGTATGCGTGTATCGTACTACACACATATCTGGGGGATGCATAATGGGCTCTGAGGCCTTAGCGCCCATTCAATGGGGGTAATATAATTTCTAATATATTTATCTTAATAAATATATAAAAGCAAAAATTGAAAAAAAAAACATATTTAGAAATTACGTCTTATTAAAAAGTTCTTCTTTTCTAAAATCAGTAGATTTCGTACTTACCATGCAATTTAAAGAAAAAGATTGGAGAAAGATTTGTTTATTAAAAGAAGACACATAGATTTTTTTTTGACACCAATATTTTATCAAAAATACCTTTTTTCGCAAATTAATAAGAAAAATACTCTAAAAATGTAAATAGAAAACTAACAATATTGTCCTATAGCGCACATTAAAATAAAAATGTAAATAGTATTGTAATTACAAGGTTGTTATATATATTTTTTTTTATTTCATATACATAACGCCATTTGGCAATATCCAGTTTTTTTTTGTGCTTCTCGCATTTGATACAGTACACCAAGTATCTTTTCTTGCGGTGATAAAATCTATATAGTTATATTCTAGAATACCGCGAACTCACTTCGTATATAACAAAAACAATATCAATAAAAAGTAAGTTATTTTATTTCTGTATTATGTTTTCTGGCTTCAAATATGTGCTATTTAAATGCATACAATGAGACAAAAATAAATAAATTGCATAAAATGACACATTATCTCAACAATTTTAGCTTAAGCATATTTTATATAGTGTAGGATTGTGACATTTAAATACTCTAAAATTGGGTAATTTTTAATTATTGCACTTACTTACTTTTTTTAAATTATGAATAACGAAAGACAAAAGATGTCAATTTACAACGGAGCTATGACCACTCATATGCATAGTCGCATTTTTTCAGGAGAAGCAAAAAGTTGTTATTTCAGATAGGAGAATGAAATTCTCAAAATGAGCTGGGTGTAATATCCTTTAATAGAGATTTTACTTGAAACGAAATAAATCTTTGGTTGGAAGTAATATGATGATTCATCGCAGTATTCAAAGAAAAACGTTTTCATTTAAATTTCAGTTATTTTAATGATTATTTAAATTATGGTAGGGATAAATTTAACGCACTCCCCCTATACATTCTAGAACTGAAATAGACAAATTTTTAAGTAAAATTTCGAACCGGAATGGAATTGCAATAAAATCCCATCTAAATTTTACTTGAAACGATGGGTTAAGTTAAAACCATTTTAGTGTTTGATAAATGACGTAACTAGCAGTTTAATATTGAGTTGACCACTATCTTGTGCTGTGCGTAATCAATATAAAAACCGCTATATAAATATTATAATAAATTATTTAGGCATAATTTCGAAGAAGTATTGTTGCAAAACATGTATTAGCATCATATCACTTGTGTCTTACATATTGTATATTGTCTTATAGCTACATTTATATCATGAGTTCCATGATACACCAAACCAGACAGACGCCTTTTCCTTTTTTTTTTTTCTTTTTTTCTGTAATGCCGATCGCAATAAAGTCTCAAAGAGGAAAAAAAAACTTCTTTCTTTTTTTTTTTGTTAAACATACACACACAGTCATAAAAAGACGAAATAACAGATAAAAAAAAATTAACCATTTTAAATTTATCAACATCAGCGCAACATTAGATACGATGCATCGTATCGCATGACCAAATTCACCCAATTCAACCAAAAAAATTTTTTTTTTCTTTTGGATTTTCTAAATTCGATCGATTCGATCGTAATCAAGCAGAACGATGATCACGAATAAGTTATTAACGTGTATATTGCTGATAGAGGTAAGCGACGATGAGTGCATTATTTATATGTGTATGCGTGTAAGTTGGTGAGTTTACTGTGGATTGTGGTTGGATCTGAAACGATATGTTAAATAAATATTAAATTTAAGTAAATCTTCAACCGACCATACCACCAGCAACATCACCACCAGTTAAAATTTTCCCCGGAGTTGTTTCAAACGAAGAAATATCAATTCTAGTCGAGAATGCACACATGTGGTATTCTCTACTGTGGGGTCTATAAAAAGTTTTCTTTTATTTTTTTGTTTTTATATTTATGAGATGGTGTCGGTGTGGGTAATATATTTTTTATTCGTTTCAAAATCCTCGTCTTATTTTTTTTTTTCGAATACATAAACTATGTATTTATAAAAATATATATTATTATATGGTTTTGCCTGACACTAGAATTGATATATATGTTAGGTAAGTATAATAATGGTAAGTTTAAATATATAGTTATCGACGTAACGTATCACACATCGACATCACTAACACGTTCATCATATCATATCGTATACGTTAATATTGTGCATATTCATGTTATTATTTAGAAAATTGTTTCTAAAAAGATATGCAAATTTACACAAAGAATTTAAAATGAAATAATGAAGTAAAATATTTATAGGCTTATAGGGGATGATAATATGTGACAAGAGCGCAATAGCACACCTTTAATTTATACTAAACATTATGTTAAGAATACCCGATTCTAGTTAAAAATGTTCGCTTTGAAGTTTCTAATGAAGTTATTTAAATATCTTCTCTATCAGTACTTATTATTTAATTTTCATAAAAAATATGTGATTACTTTAAGAAAGATTCTGACCAATATAATATAATATTATCGGTTATTCTTAAAATACTCTTTAAGCGATGTGCTATCCTTAAACAGTAAATAGTAAAACATGAATCCTTAACCATTAGAACCATGATCCTTGGTCATACTAAAGTTCGTTTTTTATTCAGATATATCTAATCGTCCTTACTCTGAATATATACCATCGACTATAGAATTCAAAAAATATTTAACAACAAAAAAATTAAACCTAACGAGAAAAAAAAATAAGCGAGAAATGCACACCAGTGGATGGTTAAATAAAAAAAAAATTATAACATAAACATGCACAATGCCTTCAGGATATGTCAGATTTTCAAATCGAATGGAAAAAGGGTCTAAAACGACGTAATAAAAGAAGAGAGAAAAAAAAAATAACAACAAAATTACCTAAAAATAAAAAAGAGGAATCTTAAAAAAGGGTCGTCTTACCATCCATCGAATGTATCCATCGCTCATATACCTTCTTCATACTTATTATAAAATTGATAATAAATTGGAAAACTCTAAAGTGCACTTTCATATACATTCATTTGATGTGCATCATTCACTCATTCACCAATCTAGAAGCAAGCAGCAGGTAGTTTTAAGAATAAAAAAAAAACATTTTTTGAGTTTGTTCATATATAAATATATATAAAAAAGATTTCAGAGTGAAAAGGAGACACGCCAATACTTACTGAATAATAATAGCAGTGAAAACAAGGGAGACAGGGATCTGCATTATTTCAATATTTCTTCTTATTTTTTTTTTTTTTTGTGCAACTAAAATAGGGGGATATTTAATATTTACTAACAAAACAAAACGCACATGTAAGATTATTTTACTTTATAATATTGTAGACACCACATTATTTCACATCACATGTTATATAAAAACCGGTGCTCTATGTACCTATAACTAACTGCGTATATGAATAACATAGAAATAACAATAGTTTTTTTTTTCTTTTTTCTATGAAACATATGTGAATTGAATAAAATGAAAATACCAATAGACTCACGAAAATGATAATAGGTCATTTATTCTATACAAAAATATGTATGAATTTGAAACAACGCAGAGGACAATATGTGAATATATAAAATTATAAGATTATAATAATAACTTCCCAGCATATACTAAAAAAAAATTATATATTAAAACGATATGAAATTTGACAATAATAATGTAAATTTCAAATAATATAAATCCTTCCATTTTTTCCAAAATCAAAAATATTAAATATGGACAAAAAAAAATTAGATTAGAAATAATATTGCACAGGAAGGATTATTTGATTATTTAAGACTGATCTGATTTTACTTCATTTTTGAGATTTTTTTTTTTTTGGAACAACTTATATTTTGTTTTTATAAAACATAAAAAATAGAAAGCAAAAAAAAAAATAGATGCGTTTTTCGGATTAGTTTTATTTATCCTAGAATGAATTTAATATTAATGAATATCTAAAAATAGAAATAGGACGTTAAGTTATGCAAATTGAATCATATGTAGTATATTAATTATTTATTTGAAACCATTTAAAATCAGTAGCGTCAACTTTTATCGATATAATAATATAAGGCAATATGTAGTGTTATTTTCGATAAAACCAAATAAAATGACAAGAGTTCATTATATGTTCAAGATTTCATGTGTGACATTCCATTTATTCCATACATAAACATAAAGAAGTCTCAGATTTTGAGAATAGAGATGGCTTGTAAATTAGATACTCTGAATATTATTTCAAATCAGGGTTTTTACTGTTTCAAACATTGAGTGTTAATATCGTTCTCAATTGAATGGAATCTTAGGGGCGCATTTATTAATTTACATTCACATTTATTTTACATTAATTGCTTTTAACTTGATTAATTGATATTATAATATCATACTATATAGTAATAATAAACTGGTGAATGTTACACTGATTTACAAATCTAAAAGAAAAAAAAAAAAAATTTAAATTCATCGTAATTGTGATTGTGAAATATACTTATTTGGATTAAGTATCATTCTTGAGTTGATGTTTGCGTTTTGCATATAATTTTTATAATTCAATATAACACTATAAGTTTTTTTAAATGTTCTATATTGCATTGCAATGTAATCTACTGATAATTTCAATAAAATGATTAAAATTCAGAGATATGTAGGTTTTAATAGAGTTAGAGTAATAATAACAATTATTTATAAGCATATGATGAAATCGGAATATACTTAAAATTTTATATACATTTTCACATACATGAATGTATAACACATGATTTTCCTCCCCTTCATCATTTTTGTATCAAACCTTTCATTCTAGAAAAAAGAAAAAAAAAATTGATGGAAAAAAAAACTCCTCTAGAAAAGTTAATTTAAAGAAAAAGATGAAGTATTTACAACAACAAGAAAAAACGAATTAAACCTGTTCCTATATTTAGAATTTAATTCGAAGCAAAGAAAAAAATATAGGTATAATATATAATAAGGATAGAAAACAAAAGAGGCATTCTGATTTTTTGTTTTTTTTTTCTTTCTTATGTTTAAAAGAATATACTTACCAATGGAATATAACTCCAGCTGTAGGTAATATATTAAATAAATGTGCGTAGCTCATCAGGCTCTGGATAAAGAAAAATAAATAATTGCTTATCAAGCCTTCTTCTGAAATAAATCATATCATAACATACGAACGTAATACGTATAATAGATTTGTGTTCTAATGTGAGGATGTTTTTAGGCTTCGAGCCTTTTACACAATATCTATCGTTCAGTAGTAAGCATTCGACAAATACGTTTTATAGATAGTGATTGGCTTAATGGTTGATATACATTTTTTTTCTATTTTCATTTAAATACATAGTTTCGAATTTATACGGGTTGCCTGATCTCTCCCTCCAAAATATCTCTAACTTTTTTCGCAATATTATAGACTTCAATTCTTTAACTTTTTCTCTTTGACTCAAGTTTAAAACATAATATATTTGCGTCCGCAATGTTGGCTTACTCATAGGTTTGATATAAAAACAATATCTATAGAAAGACGATATGTGATGTAGTAGATGTAGACTACAGAGCCGCAAGACGTAAGTAGCCTTTTGCTTACACATTCTTTTTACTTTATTTTTTTTATTTTTTTTCATTTTAAAAGAAGACTTGAGAATTTCAAAATATCAAAAAAGAAGTATAAAATAAAGAAGCAAAAATAAAACCATCGTCTTCTTCTTGTGTTATTATGCTATGCCTATATGTAGTGTGTTGATTCGCTGCCGCTATTCTACAACAATACGATATTATATTTTATGTTGCTCTGTACATTATACATATACCTATATATAGGGAGAGATAGATAGACGGGTTTTAGATTTCTAGAATATCGCGAGCAAAGCAAGCTTTATGTGTTACAAGCCGTTGTTTTTTTTTTCTTTCTTCTTATGCAGATAATTATTTGAGTAAAAAAATATATTTTTTTAATAAGTAATTCGATATCAGAATAGTTAATTCTAAGTTAAGAATTTATAGTGGCTTCTAGTTGCTACGTCAGTGTAATTCAATTTGTGAATATATTTTATAATCATTTTACCTAAAATCTTTTACAATGCAATGATAATTATGAGTGATAAAGATTTATTTAATAAATCATAAATATAACCCTCTTCGCGTGTCTATAGCATATGTAATATTTGAATAAAGAATATAATTTTCCAGACATTCATGATGTGATACCCAGTTTTCGATTTACAAGCAAGGCTTTTCCAATTTTTGTTGGTTTTGTACAAAATATCCATATTATACAATCTATATAGCCAGTATAAGTAAGTTGACGAGTACACGCACACAGCACACAGCACACAAATTTGTATATATCGACAATAATATATCTTGATGGCAATATACTATATAAAATATAAACAACAACAACAAGAACAACAACGTAACAGGTTGACACTAAAATTATTAATTTAAATAAATATATTTATATAGGTATATATGATATATATATTTGCAAGTATGTAGTGGCTTATCTACTGAAAATATTAAAAGCTATCTGTATAACTTTTAAAGTAGGAGTAACATAATTAACGATAGCACGTTGCTATTTAAATATCTGGAATATTTTTAAATTTTCGATTCGTTTAATATAAGAAAATCAACATTACACCTTTCACCTTTCACAAAATAAACAATTATTTATGTATTGAAATTGAAACTTAGAACTACGATTGCCTAAATTTATTTTTGGAGTGATACGAACAAGAAATTGAATAAATATAAAGAGAACAGAATTTTTTTTGGAAAAAATTGTCTGAAATAATGTTGTATTCTTCACACTACCGATATTCGTCATTATATTCTTGTCTAATATTCAAAATGCCGCAATTTCAGCTGCTATTAACTAACGTTTAGTATGGTATGCGTATGGACCTAAGTAAATTAATATAGCTGAGAACACACTAACAAGTTTATTAGCGAAAACAAATTTATCAATCTTCTTTTAACTCATCTTCGCGAGCATAGTGACAATAGATATTGGACAAAAATATTGTCGAATATTGGACAATAAACTTGCTAGTATGTTCTCATTCTCAGCTTATGACTTTTGCATTCTGAATATACAAATTCTCTCTATACTTATATGGGCCATATAAGTATAAAGAGAATTTGTATATTAATTAATTATATACTAACCTACTGCACAAAGTTTACTAAAACGAAAACCCAAATTATTTTGCACATTTAATTGATTGATTAAAATTAAATATGGAAAGGACATCATCTGTATTTATATTTTCTTATATATTTCAGAAACTTAAGAAATACCTTGTTATTATACCTTAGTATGCCAGTATAACTACTATATCATCTTATTTTATACTTGCTTGCTATATACTCAGTATGAATGTGAAAATACCACACAAAAGAGCGCCTCAAAATGGAGAAGAAATTCTTACCGAAAACTTATACTTTATAGTACAATACATATACAGACATAAAAGTATTCCCATGAAAAGCAAAAATAGTATTAACCATCCATTATATACTATAGACACAGTGTATGTACTACACACACAATATTTTATATATGTAGTATAATATATTATAATATGTATAATATAATATAATATAATATAATATAATATAAAATAATATAATATAATATAGGTGATGAGCCTCGGCTCTATTCATATATATTATATAGTACGAGTATATCTATATATAAAATGTGTGTGGTGTATATGAATATAATATAATATAATATAAAAATAAAAGTATACTTATGTATTTCAAAACTCAACTTGCATACCGTACAGCACAGCACAGAGCACCAGTATACACACCAATACACGTTCATATGACAAGTTGCTTTAGAAATGTTAGCTATATGGGCCCGTACAAGCAATAACCGAATTTCATACCATTCACTTAACATTTATTATGGTTCTGATACTTCATGGTGTACATCGCACCATCAATAAAGAGATTTTCTGTTACCGTACCGGTATTACAAACAAAATTTAAAACTTTATTGAGCGCCAACCACCATTAAGTATAGAAATTTCTTTGAATGCTATTCCATTTATCGTTAAACTCCATACTTGATGGTGAAATCGCTCCAAAACTTATCAAGAAATGTCAAATTTAACTGGTTGTACATAGAATTATGGTACTTTATGAACAATTGGAACGGGAATACAGAATACAGGTCCCATAAAATAATGAATTTTTTACCAATAGTTGAATAGTATAGAAAATATATGAAATTTTTGGTGCGGACATCAGTACGTACAGTCGATGTAGTAAAATGGATATAATGTATTGTGCACGAGTATGAACTAAATGGAAATGAAAATTAATGGATCGACTGAATATTTCTGTATATACTATGGATACGTATATAGTGCTCGATACTCACTCTATATAGGAGTAATGTGTGCATATATATATAAATATATATATGTATAGCATTATATACGGGATATATATATAAATATATATATATTTATATATATATATATGTATAGCATTATATATGGGATGGCGGTCCCAACCCAAGTACATTGTGTTTGTATATATAAATATACATATCGTACTCTATGTGTTATAAGCATAGATATAGAGTACATATAGTGGATTTCGGGGCTATACAGCACAGGAAAGAAGTATAAACAACAACAAAAAAAAAAAAACAAAATAAAAAGAAGAAAAAAAACATAACAAAATATATTTCTTGTCGGGGAGCCAAAGAGCGGGTTGATTTTTGTGTGTAAAGCATAACCTCAATGCTATGTACGTGAACCATACATATTGTGCATGTACTAGCTAACCACCGCGCGCGAAAATATGTAATTTTTTGTCGGTTGAACCTTTTTTTATTTTTTATTTTTTTTTTTATTTTTACTCGCCACATCTATCTTAAATTTGATGCTTGTTTTCTTTTATTTTAAATTTTATTTAAAGCAAAAAAATGAACATTAAGTTGCCATTGAATAGTTTTAAACATAAGTTTCAATTCAATAGCGAATTAAAAAAAATTCTTTTGTATTATCATTTTCGTTGTAATTGATCAAGTTTTACTAATATTAAATATTTCTAGATAAACCATTTATACAGAAAGCATAGTTTTATTTACCACTCCTTTCCCATATTATATTATAATATTCAAATTACGCATATAATATACTTGGTTTAATTTTTATATATATATATATATATTTATATTGCAAATATATATGATTAACTGCATGCATTGCAGCACACAGCACAACGCAATTTATCGCGTTGTTTGATAAATTTTTATTTTATTTATTTTCTATATAATATTATACATATATATGCTTCTATTTGTGTCGAGTCGATATAGAGCTAGAGATATGGAGGATGTTAAAAAATATGTTTATAGAGGGTTCCACATTTTAGGTGCGCGCGTGTAAACAATGGTTGAGCATCAACTGTTGAAAAAACATTAATGTATTTACATTTTTTGATTTTTTATTCTTTCTTTTTTTGCTGTTTAAGCGATTAAAAATGATATAGAGAAAAGCAGAATCCTTTGGCTTCCTGTTAAGTAATTATTTTTTTTAACACTTTCTTTAATAGGATATAATTTATTGTTAATGCTGTCTATATTAAGGATAACATTGTTATCATCATGAGGTATTCTATATTCAGATATTAAGAATTTTATTTTAAATTTATATAATATAACACTTAATTTCTATTAAAAATTTCTTTTTTTTTTATCTGAATATTTGTTAAATAATTTTTTTGTTATTAATAATTATTATATCTATGATCTTATTTTCATTTGATGCCAAACCGAAACAATGTCGAAGAACATTTTTGGTTAAATGCAATTTCCTAATAACATTAAATCCATATTACATATTATCAAAAATTTTAGCAATATACATTTTATAATATTATGATAGTGTATAAGATTAATATAAATAAAAAGAATAAAATATTAAACATTAAAAGAAATAAAAACCGATAAAAAGTCATATTCAGTGACAGAGTTGAGAAAAGAGCCCCAGTCACGTCATGTTATATACTCCAGATAAAAACAAAAAAAAAAAAATAACAAAAACAAAACGTAAAAATAAAAAAGTAAGAGCTCAAGAACTTTTTCACAAAACCATAGGAAAAATATTGCATATTTATTATAATATCTTATCGCGCGCGGTCGGTAGTATAGCAAGCACCCCAATATTATAATATATTGTATGAAAGTACCTCTACCTCTACGACAAGAGATAAAATATTATATTTTTTCCTTTCCGTTTTTGTTTTTTGTTTTTTTTTTTTTTTTTAGTACAATATCTTGTGTTTGCTTTTCTGGTTTATATATATTTTTTTTATATTTTCCAGAATATACACAGACGACAGTCATATTCAAACCACATAGCAAAAAAAAAAAATAGAAAGAAACACAACTCATATACAGCTGTTCCAATGTTGTTTATTCCAAGTGTAATGTGTTCTATATCGCAGCTATGACGATAGTTTCACAGTTTCTATATGTCCAGTTGAAGTTGTAGTATGTTGTCGTATAATGGAGCGAGGGGGTTTTTGATGTAGGTTCTTATATAATATTGTCCATATATGCTTAAGTCTAACTATGAACAAAGTATCTATTGTGGATTGTCTAGTGTTCATTTGACAAATAATATTTTTTTTCTATCAATTTTTTTTTATATTCTGCATATTTTTATGTAAATATAGAGTTCTATTTTATAAGCTGGTTATATCAGTCATATAAAACTTATTTAATGTTATTTTTATTTGTCTATATATATATTATATATAATGTATATGTTGTATGATTTTTTTTCTTCTGTTTTTTAAGTGAGAAACACTTTGAAATATTATTCTTGCTGTCAGCACTAACAAAATATTTCAAGTCATGTCATGTTAACCATTTAACACAACCAATATATATATATACATATATATATATATAAAATATAGTAAGTATCATTGAGGAAAGACAATTTCAATAGTTCTCAATAAATTTTAATTCATAGAAAGACAATATCTATAGTTCTCGATAAATTTTATTTTATACTGCTGCTAGCTGCGCCCCGAAATATACTTTTAATAAATATACTCAAGGTTTTAAAAAAATGTTTGGGACTACCAATTAGATTTAATATGTACAATCAAACTATTTTATGAAGAAGCAAAAATATTCTACCAGTGAGTGGAATTAGCCACCATCAACTATGCCAAACGGTCTATTCATCAATAAATAAATTAGGTTTCTCAAAACTCAATTTCAAATTTAATATACCCAAATATTCAATAAGAAGAAGCTGTCAACTTGAAGTACCAACGCCAAAAAAACCACCACATAAGTGTTTCTGCTGCATAACAATTTACATTAAAATATAAAAATTATAAAAACGTTGTCCAGATTTAAAGAAGAATAAATAGATAAATATATAAAATTGATAAGGAAATTTTCAACATTAAAAAAAAAAAAATTTAATTACGAATTAATGAAAGAATAGAAATAAATAAATAAACAATAGTATAAATGTATTTAGTAGCTATACATAATGAAATTATAAATTGTAAATTATTAAATTTTGAATGTTCATTTAAATTCTAATGATCCTTTAAAGAGCAAAAGCTCATTGGAACTAATTCATAAAATTATTATTAACATCGGTATTTTAAAATTGTAAACAAAAAGTTTAATATATTTTTTCAAACCAGCTAAGTACGAGGGCGATCCGATATGTTTCCTGTAACGCATTATATTCGTCAATATTATATATTTTTATGATTTTCATTGGAAAGAACAATCTTTTGCATTGCCTGATATTAATTTTAAAGACGATCTGTCGAATAGTTTATTGTTTACCAGCCATTGAATCAGTCAACTTTTGTGTTTT
>JAABKK020043572.1:0-12839 GCA_011634745.2 Catotricha subobsoleta | reverse complement strand
AATAATAAAAATAAGACTTAAACCCCAAAAAAAAAGACATAAACTACAAAAAAAAGGACTTAAACTACAAAAATTTGTAGCTAAAATCTTGGAGTTAAAGTCACTCTCGTTTTTGGAGCTTAAGTCTCTGGAGCTAATATCAAGCCACCCGAAAGATTAACGAATAATAAATTTTTGATTCGATAGATCATTTGACAAACATAAAGTTGTCTTCATTTGGACATTTAGGTTTCAACACAGCTGTTGATGGAATCTCGAAAAAAAACAAAAAAGAAATTGATCTAAAGCCGATAGTAATGAATACAACAAGAAGCAGTTTGAAAGCTAACATAAATGTCCATCATCTTATGACTAGAGAAAATTCTGAACTGTTCAAAATGACTAAATCAACCGCATAAAACGAAAAAACTTCGGTTCAAAGATAACATTATTATGATACGTAAAGATGAAGCTTCGCCAATAATAAAAATAAAAAATAATGAAGATCTCAACAACATTAAATAATTAGTCAAAACTAATTCATAAAAAAAAAACATAAAAAGATACGTATAATAAATAATTTAGTTTTTGTAAATAATAAAAATGATTTATACTAATGATAATATTGTAAATAATGATAGAAATAATTTATTTTTAGATGCTAATGTAAAGTTCGTTCTTGATGAGCTACAATTTTAAAAGCAGAGTAATCATCTAAACATTCTACACTTAAAATATAAGAAGTATTCGAGGTAAAATCGAAGAAATTGAATTAATAATTGATCGGTATGGACCGGAAGGTAAGAAAATTCATGTAATATAGAATGAAGCGAAGTTTGGATATATGACAATGAGAATTTTCTGTATAATATTAATAACTACTGTGGATTTTTCTCCAAGCGAGACAACAATCGAACGGGCGGTTGCATAATATATGAATATGTGCATAGCTCAATTAATGCCACACAAATATTGGCAATAGATTCTAATGTCAGTAACTTTCTAGCTCTCATAATTAGTTAACTTTGATGTAAATGTAGCATGTGCATATAGATATTATCCAAATAATTTTGAGGATTTCTTTGATGGTTTGGAAGACAAATTGCTTAAACTAAAAAATCTAATTATCGTCGGAGACATGAATATTGATTTGAATTGTGACAAATCTGAAGTATCCCATTATCTACAAGTTCTATATGCAAAGGGTTTTGTATGTTCAAATAGCTTAGACGAGAAAATGTATACGCGAAAAAATATGGAAACAGAAACTTTTATAGATCCATGCTGTGACGAATATGTTAGAGCACAGTATACACTAACTGTAGCACACTATAGCAGCAAGCCGCTTGCTATTGTTATTATTATAACAGGTTTTAAATTGTTGCACTTATGCACTATGCTACTAACACCGGTTTGATTAGTTTATTCGTAGACGACTAATAAATGTGATGTGCTTACTTCGGTAGTTCACGCAGTACTGTTTTATTCGCTTCATTTAGTGAAAAATTAGGATTTCTGAGCAAATTTAAATTTTTCTTGCTTTTTTTTTCTTCACTAATACACGCGCAAATGATTAAAAGAACTGAACGCAATCTATGTCTGGCCCAATTGACCTGTTTGATCGATCAGTTCGTTTAGCTTGACATAACCTAATTTTTCACTAGACCCCTCGCGATGATTATGCAAAATTCTAATATAATGTTAATATTACTAATGCAATAAATGAAAGGTAAACCATTAAATACTTATTTATGAAAATAACTAAATTATTTTTTGAACAATTCACTTTTAAGTAGAAAATAGTTTTTGTCAGACCCCTCGCGAGAATGAACAAAATGAATTAACGAAGATTGTTTTGACAGCTCAAACAGGTCTATTGACCTGTCTTCGTTTATTCATTTTGCTTCATTTTGTTCATTCTCATTTGTGTCCAAACAAAAATAATTTTACGATTAAAGGTAACTTCCTAGATTTAATACTCAAAACTTTTAAGAAAATAAGTATTTAATTTTACGTCTACTTGATTTTGAAGCAATAAAACACAATAAAACTCAAATTTTAGTTAATCTCATTTGTGTCCAAATGATTACTAAATTAAAAAAACGCAAATCTTCTTATTCGCAAATCACCGTAAATTAAGAAAAAGCAAATTCCCTTATTCGCAAATCACCGTAAATAAAGAAAACGCAAATTCCCTTATTCGCAAATCACCGTAAATAAAGAAAACGCAAATTCCCTTATTCGAAAATCCCCGTAAACGCAATTGTCGCAAATTGCCTTATTCGCAAATCACTTGTTATATTTCTCAAAAATATATTAAATTAATAATGCGCGTTATATTTATTTGAAAACAACATCGTATAAACTTATTTCGTAGATTTAAGTATATAACGCATTAAATTAAATATAATCTATATATTAATAGTGTATCAATAATGTACGTATATACTATATAGTAATTAATTTATTACTTTTGGAAAAGCGTATTTAAAGGCGGCGATTTGGGAAACCATAATTGGAGCTTGGAAAAGCAAAAATCGCCGCGTTTTATAAAATAAAGATTATGTGCTGCGGAATGTAATCCATATTGTGAATGTGGATTTAGAATAGTACCCCTGTAGATCAAGAAAACTACCTATAATAAACTGATCTCTGACCTTATACGATACCCCTTTTATATGATTGCAATTAGAAATTGCAACTTTAAAATAACGCTGTAACTTTAAAATCAAGTGCAATATAAAGTTATTATTTAAAGTTGTGATCATGTGAAAGGTGTCTTAAACAAATTCATAACTTTTGATGAGACATGGATCCATTACTTCATACCAGAAACAAAAAATCAATCTAAACAATTGATAGAACATGGTGGTAATGCACCAAAGAAGGCAAAAACAGTAAAGTCAGCAGGAAAGGTTATGGTATCTGTTTTTTGGGATGCACATGGTATATTATTCATCGACTATCTTCAAAATAAAAAAACAATAAATAGTGAATATTATTGTGCATTATTGGATCGATTGAACGACGTAATTAAGAAAAAACGACCACATTTAGCGAAGAAAAAAGTGCCTTTTCATCAAGACAACGCATCACCACACACAACAGGTTTGACAACAGCAAAATTGAATGAATTACGTTACGAAATTGCTCCACATCCACCATACAGCCCAGATCTAGCTCCTTCTTGTTTCCAAATCTAAAAAAATGGCTTGGTGGAAAGAAATTCACATCAAATGAATTGGTTATTGCTGAAACTGAAGCATATTTCGAAGGTCTTGAAAAATCGTATTTTACAGACGGAATAAAAAAGCTTGAAAAACGTTTGTTAAAGTGTATTGCGTTGAAAGATGACTATGTTGAAAAATAAAGAAAAATTTTGCCAAAAAAAAAGTTTTTAATATGAATACAGGAAACTTATCGGACCGCCCTCGTACGTATATAGTAGGTACTTACATAAAACTCTTTTAGATCACAACGAAAATAAAACTAATGCATAGGTTCAAGCCAAAGAATAA
This sequence comes from Catotricha subobsoleta, assembly GCA_011634745.2. Classification (NCBI taxonomy): domain Eukaryota; kingdom Metazoa; phylum Arthropoda; class Insecta; order Diptera; family Cecidomyiidae; genus Catotricha; species Catotricha subobsoleta. The sequence continues at coordinate 9,342 of JAABKK020043572.1, read as the reverse complement.
AATAAGAAATTTGGTGAACTGCATTTTGAAATAACCGCGCTGTCCCCTAGCTGCCTTTTGAGAAAGTGAAAAAAGATACTATTTTTCAAAAACAACCATCGACGATTGCAAAATCGCCTCAAAAAAAAAAGGCTTACCCTTAGCTGACTTTTAAGAAAGTAAAAAAAGATACTATTTCTTCCATGCATTTTTTCTGCCGAGCTACAGCTTATTTTAATGCCTGGTTCAAGCATAGACTATGCGTGGTGGCGCTGTTTGTTCGACACTTTTATAAAAATTTAAATTTAGTTATGGATTTAATAAAATAAAATGTAATTTGCGAGAATTGCATTTACGGTAACATACAAATATTAAATTAAAAATAAAGGGAATTTTTTTACAATTAAGGAGATTTCCTCTTTTTTTAATTAAGGTGATTTGCGAATAAGGGAATTTGCGTATCCTGTATTTACGGTGATTTGCGAATAAGGGAATTTGCGTCTTATTTCATTAAAATGATTTGGAATTAAGGAGATTTGCGTTTTTTTAAATTAAGTTGATTCGCGAATAAGGAGATTTACGTTTTATTTATTTACGGTGATTTGCAATTAAGCTAATTGAAGGAAATTTGCTAATTTTGCGTTTAAGGAGTTTTGCGAATAAGGAAATTTGCAAATAAGGAGATTTGCGACTAAAACTTTACGGGGATCCGAGTTACGGGAACTAGCAATGTACTCAGTGTGGTACGTTTTAAAATTAGAAATCAAGTCATTGAAGGAGAAAAAAACCGAAGAAAAAAGCAGCGAAGTAAATATTGCAACCAATTCTAATCGGCACCGGATGCAACAGAATCTACAACAGTATTCGAATCAACTAAATAGACCAATTTTTGATGAGCAGCCAATGACAGTTGGGGTTTTAAGAGAGGCTTTAGCGGAATGCACCAGGCAACCAATTGTGATTCAAGTTCAAACACCAAATCAAAAGAAAAAGAAAAAGAAAATGGAAGAAATCGCAGGCACGGAGAGCTGGTAAAAATGAACGGAAAGCTAGAAGAGCTAGATCAGAAATTACTAAACGCAAGGAAAAATAGTTTGGGGAATTAAAATAAGGGTTGTAAGTGGAATGAATTGAAGTATTAAGATAATGAATTTTGTAACAGATAAAATAAACTTAAAATGAAAGAAATTGAATAGTTGCATTGTTAAAATAATGAATTTTGTAAAAGATAATATAAAATTGAAATGAAAGAAATTGAAAAGTTGAATTGTTAATAATATAATGAATTTTGTAAATTATAATAAAAAAAAAAAAATAAACATAAAATTATAAGCAGCAAATAAAATAAAATAAATCCAATTTACCACTTGAACTTAGGTTGAATACAAGTTGAAATAAGATGCTTGGTTTATCCAGCAAATAATTTTTTCAGTGGTTAATCCATTGAAAAAATGTATAAAAGGTGCATGGTTTATGCAGTAAATAGATTTTATGGGTAAGCCAAGTAATTGAGAAATTCCAAAATAACATTGTGATAGGATATGCCAGAAGTTAAAGGTACGAGAAATCTTCGGCAAAGAGACTAAAATAAAGATTGTAGCAACTACATTTTCTAAAAAAAAAAAAACAGAGAAAAACCTTCGTTTTTTTCAACTGTTTATATTTGCGCAATACAAAAAATACATTTAATAATATTTAAAAAAGCAAAATTCATTGAAACAGATTATTTCTTCTTTGAAACATCAATTATTATAGTAAGCTCATTTAGATCAATTTCCTTGTCAGAACATTTGCACCGCATTTGCATAGAATTGGATTTCATATTTTCGCAATCATCAGTACAATATTGTCGACCATCTATATTCTGTATATCCATCACCACAACAATGCGATAACTTATAGTATTGTAATAGGCAGTACTTACATCTTTTAAAAACAATGTCGCGAAAGCGAATTATAAACTGTGGAACAATATTTGTCCTTTTTTGCATTACAATTTTTCCTCTTTCGATCATCTTCTTTTGTTTAATAACAAAAGACAGTCCTAAGCTGTTATCCAACCAACGCTAGTGCAAGTGAAATGTTTGAATATGAATTGAATACTATAATATATTTTTATAATGTGTATTATTATTAGTTATTATGTCTCATTAAGCAACTGCATTTTTTATGAGCAACTGCAGCTTATTTAAGTCCCTGTATATATTAATATCAGGGATGGGACAGTACTTTACATTTTTGGTACTCAAGATACATACGAGTATATGCCAAGTACATGAAAAATATGGAATGGAGTACAATATTTCAAGTATAGCAAGAAAATGGACTCAAGTACCTTTTACTAGAAGTACTTTATTAAAAATACGGTTTGCGGATAATTCGTTCCCGGATAATTCGTCCCCGAATAATTCGTCGCCGGAGTATTCGTTCCCAGTACAAAATCGTCTCCAGTACAAATTCGTTCCCGTAATATTTGTCCCCGGATAATTCGTCTCCAGTACAAATTCGCCCCCATTACAAATTAGTTCCGAGACAATTTAATTAAGGCTTATAATTATGTATTATGTTTGTTGAACTTATTTTCTGCTGAGTCCTAGCGGGGGAAATATAAAGAGAGTGAAATAATGGTCGATGTCAGAATGGTAGAATGGTAGCCATGTCGATCTGTACAGAATACATTTTCTGCTGAGCCTTAGCGGGGAAACAATGCAGAGAGTGAAATAGTGCTAGATGTTCAGAATGGTGGAATCGTAGCCAAGTCGATCTGTACAGAATGCATATTCTGCTGTGCCTTAGTGGGGGAACTATGAAATGAAGAGACTGAAATATATGAAGAGAGTGAAATAATGGTCGATTTCAGAATGGTGGAATGGTAGCTACGTCGATGTAAGGCAGTATACGTTTCCTAAGCTAAGCTATTAAAAACTTTATTAAATAACACAACTAACTAAAGTGTTAAATAATAATAAAAAAAACAATTATATTACATTATTCCGGGGACGAATTTGTACAGGAGACGAATTTTCCGGGGAATAATTATCTGGGGACGAATTCTCCGTGGTCCTACATCGACACATTTTTGCATAATTACTTCAAAATGAACGAAAGTGTTTGCAATCATATCAACATTACTGTTTTCGATTTCACGGATAATATTAAGTTTCAAATCACGGATGCTTTGTGGGCGAGATGTGTATGCCCACGTTTTAATGTAGCACCAAAACCAAAAATGTAACAGCGTCAAATCTGGGGATCTTGGAGCCCATTCAATCGAGCCACCTCTTCCAATCCATTTATTTGGAAAGACGTCGTTTAGTATTGACCTGATAAGCAATGCATAATGTATTGAAACTCCATCTTGTTGAAAATAGTACTGATGCAAGATACGATCTTACTCCAATTGAGGGATGAAAAAATTCTCCAACATATCGGCGTAAATAGATGCATTGACACTATTTTCAGCAAAGAAGAATGGTCTGTACACTTTTGTGCGTGATGTGGCACACCACACAGTTACTTTTGGTGAATCACGTGTAAATGTCAGCATCATATGTAGGTTTTCTTCTCCCCAAATCCCATCACATTGTTGATTTAACTTATGATCAACGTCAAATGTTGACTCATCGAAGAAAATTATATTACAATTTTCATCGTGTCGATTGAGGTCCAACAACGTCACACACATTACAAGTCTTGAACTCGGATCTTGGGGCAGAAGATGTTGGTGTTGGTGCAATTCAAAAAGCCGTAAATTCAGATCATTTTTTAATATTCTGTGTACCTTATTTCTATCAGCATCGATTTCATTTGCAATTTTTCTAACGGATATGTTCTAGGATTTTCAATAATTTTATCCAGGACATCAGTAACTATGTATTCATCAGGCTGTTTTTTCTCTCTTGGTTTCCTATCAAACGAATCTGATGTTTTAAATTGGCGCCACCATAAATAAATGGAATGTTTATTTGGTGAAACTTTATTAAATTTTTCAATAAATAGCTGCTGTGTTGTTTTAATTGATTTGGCCTGCACAATGGTTAAAACAATAAAAGCCTTTATTAGCTTAGAGTAAATCATTTTAAAATCAATAAGTATTAATTTTCCACAACAAATTCAACATTCAACAAATTTTGTGCACTTGCTGTCTATATTTTTCTCTTCACCCGCCGTAAGTGTTTAATCTGTATTTTCTTGTGTGGTAATATTTTTTTTAAAATAAAAATTACTTATGCTACTGCCAAGAAATATTTCCCAATTCAAACAATTTTTATGAACAAATAAGACATCAGTTTTCACGATTTAGCGATAGTGTGGCTTTGAGCTGCATCTAGAGATGTCTCAAAAACTCAAGAGACTGAAATACATGAGAGTGAGTGAAGTAAAACATAGAATTTTTGAACCATCTCTATAAAACACTTAATGAATTAATTTATCAATTGCTCTAAAAACACATAAGATTATGGAGAAAATTCATATGCAAATTATGTTTTTTTTTTTGATTTTTTAAATTGAATTCCTTGAGAGTTAATTGGTAAGGGCTTTGGTATAGCACATTATAATAATAACACTTGTGATTGTTTTCTTTTTTATTATTTATCTTATTATTATTTATTATTACTTAGGTACAAACCAAGTCAAACAAGTTTATTTAGCATGCTCCTGACGAAAAAGCAGACAATTTTTCTGCGACTTTTGTTATATTAACGATCGAAATCCGTCCAGGTAAACCAAAGTTAGACGTTTTTGTAGGAAAAAAAAAAACAGGTTTGGGATATAACATGGTCAATAGAACCGGTATTGAACTTGAACATTATGACGTCTAACTTCGGTTTGCCTGGATCGATTTTGACAAACAATATACCAAAAGACTCAGAAAACTTTTGATGTATTGTTTGTCAAAATCGATCCAGGCAAACCGAAAATAGATTTTCTGCTGAAAAAAATTGAAGAAAAAAAACACATGTTTCTTTTTTCTTTTTTTTCTACAAAAACCGAAGGCAAACCGAAGTTAGACGTTTTTGTAGGTAAAAATTAAACCACGTTTGGGATATAACATGGTCCATAGAACCATTAAGAAATTTTAAAAGAAAATACAAATATCTTGAAGCATATTGTGTTGATGTAAGAAAATTATTTATCAAATATAATAGATGCTGTATATAATATAATAATTCTCTGATAATAAAATTAATTTTTCTTTCTAAATTTTTTAATATCTCAATTAATAATTTGCGCAATAAAAATTTAAATTTAAACGATTTCCCTACTACAGGTACATAATATTAATAATGGAATCTAATTTACCAGATCTACTCATTTTAAATATTATATTTTCTATTTTATTTATTGGTGTAGTGTCATCAGTATGTTGTGCTGCAATGAAATGCGTTGATAAACTTATTAATTTAGATTTAATAGTTGAATTTAGATTATCATCTAAATTGAAATTTACAATAGAATTATTAGAATCATTATCGCATGATATATTAGATTCATTATCTGATGAAATAATAAATTCACTATTAAACTCATTATCTGATTCAATATTAGATTTAATATCATCATCATCAGCATCATCATCATTATTATCAGATTCAATATTAGATTTAATATCATCATTATCTGATTAAATATTAGATTTAATATCATCATCATCATTATCAGATTCAATATTAGATTTAATATTATCATCATTATCTGATTCAATATTAGATTTAATATCATCATCACATTTAGATGCTTCACCTTCACTCTATCATTTTTAGCATCATAATATTCATGTTCATAATTATTATGAACTAAATAGTGAAAATCTTTCTTTAAATGATTAATTAAATTGATATTTTTTTTCTTAATACCATAAATCACATAATTGTTTTTTATTTTTTTTATATTAATAATAACATTATTATTATTAGAATTATATAATTTGATTAGTGTACAATTTAGTGTTCTTATATGTATTACTTCACCATTAAATGTTTCAACATATCTATTATAAATGTAACGTAATATAAGTGTAATATTACACAAAAATATATTACACGTTAAAAATCGATCAATGAAAAAATTAAATTTCCAAAAAATTAACTATTTACCTGCAATATTTTTAAATATTGTATAGAACCACAGATCTAGAATATATATCTTCAATATCTGTCTTTAAATCATACCAAAAAGTACTTTGAGTGTTTTGAAACTGATTCTGTGATAGTATTGGTGTGACGCTGACGAGACCATTTCACACGTCATCAGTTGAACTGTTACAATTCAGTTCAGTAAATCTACTCGCCTCTCTTTCCTTTATTTGATTTCTACTGCTAACATTCTTCTATAACCCCCCGTTTTCATTACTATAGTTAGTAACCGAAGAGGCCTTATTTTAGTAATGAAAACGATAGTCAGTTAATAACTACATAGTAAAATGTACCACCGTACAATGTACCATAGTTGGTAAGCTTACTAGCTCGTAAATGTCAAAACATGAGGAAAAATGAAATGTACTGAGATCAGTCGGTAATGGAAACGTTAGTTAGTTAAAGTAAATATGTAGTAATGAGAACGCTAGTTAATAATTTTTGTCAGTAACTAACTATAGTAATGAAAACGGGGGGTAAGCCTACAAAATCAAAAGCAAATGTAAATCATAAGGTTGCACATCAGAATCTAATAGACAAAAATAACCTCAAATTATTTTTTTCAAAAAACATACACTTTTAAGCGTATTTCAACATATTTATTTTGCTTTTCATTTTTGCCAAAAATTGACTGTAATATTGATGTAATATTACAAGAAATATTACGTGTAATATTACAAAATTACAAATTACATGATATTTTAGAACCCTAAGCTTGACGACTAATATGTGTCCGTAAAGGCCACTAGTGGATATACCAGTTTGTAATATATCGAAATCTTTTATTGGATTCTTTACTTTAATGCACATTATATAATCAATTCCCATTTTATTGTTTCTTATTAGTGATTGTGCTTTTATATTTGGAAATACTTCACTTAAAATTTCTAATACTGCAGGTTTTCTTTTACTTATAGAAAAGAATTTATTGATTTTATTACGTACATATACTTCACGCACACCTTCAATTGCATTTCCAACTACAAAATGTTCTTTTAACCAATTAATAAGTTCTAATTTAACAGTTTTTTCATTGTGATACATATTGTGTTGTCGCTGACAAAAAATAAATAAGAAGTTCAATTTGATCTACGATATCGATCTGCGAAAAGCAGTCAACTAATTAGAAATAACTTCGTTTGAGATGACGTGTCAATTGAAATATTATAAGTCACTATAATAAAATAGAGAGATTGACTTTGACTGCTGAGTAGGTACGATGTACACGTATCGAAATAAATAAAAGAGTTAATGAAGTTTTTATGTTAATTTTTATTTAATAAAGTTTTGAAGTTAATGTTAATTTTTATACGAAGTAAATTGTGTGTTTTCTTTTTATTACGAAATTTGAGACTTAAAGACGACATGGTCCTTCAACCGAAATTGAAAAAATCTATGGAAAAATAGTATTTGTGTGACATTTTATTTTTTGTTTGTGATTGAAATTGTGATCGTAAAGTAAAATAAACGTGGAACGCCATATTTTGTGTGCAAAAACGGTATGAGAAATTTTTAGCGCGGCTTTGGAAATTTTATTTTTTTTGCTGGTTTTGCAGATAGAAAATCTGCGAAAGAAGAAAATATTACGTAAGACGGTTAATTATTATTTCCTTATGACGAATTTGTAAGCCGAAAGTGAAAAGTGGAAGAATAATCACAATCATTTAGGCAGACATATTTTTTCTCATAGACGAGGGAAAAAATAGCAAATTCATTTTGGCCATTTGTAAACATATCTGAAGAGGATTGAAAAGTTCTGTCGTGACGTGACGGGACTTAAGAATAGTAAAAGTCTATTCGGTATAAAGTTATTTGCATTCAATTTATGGACTAACATTTTTATATACGTATAATTAAAATAAATTCTTAATTTTATTTTATTTTTTTTAGAAACAAATTTGAAGAATAAAAATAATTTTGTTTTTAAAAGTTGTTTACAAGAAAGAAAAAAGGACAGCTATTTTAAAAAAGATTGAAGAAATTTTGTACTTCAACATAAAAGATTTTATATTAGTCATAAGCCATAGTTAAACCCGATGTCGATAGGACAGTTTAAATTGGTTTATGATTTCGGAAAAAGGATATAGAATTGATAAATTTGAAGTATGCTCTAAATTGACGAAAAAGAAGAAATTTCACATACAAATCAAGAAAAAGAAATCTAAATGAAATAACTAAACATGGATAGAACTATACCGACAAGAGTTTGTAGACCAACAAATAGATTTTCACCATCAGATTATAATAAAATTAAAACGAAAAAGAATGAAGATAAAATTGTGGAAAAAGACGATCAAATTAAGCAACGCTCTGGGGATGCCTATAAATTAGAAACACCAAAAAGTTTGAGAATGAAAAGAGCCACTGAATTTACTATGCAAAAATCTAATTTACAGACAGATGACATGGAAAAAGAAATTTCTGCTTTACGAATGATTGAACGAAAAAGACGTATTGAATTTGAATTAGAAATTAACAAGAAAGAACAAGAATTAAGTAAGAAAAATTCTACAGTGAATACGTTTAAACGTTTTGTAAAGCATTCATCAACACCTAAAGTAGAAATACATAAAGAAATTGCTGATAGTGATTCAAGTGAAATGAGCGTTGGTCGTGAATTAGACCGAAGAAATATTAAACATAATTTGTATGACGATTTATCAGAAGATAGCTTAGATGTTTTGAAAATTAGAAAACATAAAGAAAAGGATTTTCAATTAAATGAATTAACTGCTGCTATAACTCAAGCAATTCAAGCTGCTTCTAAATCAATAGAACATATACCAAAAATGGAAAAAATTTTGGCCAGACAAACTTGTGGAAAAACATTGCCTTATTTTTCTGGTCGACCGGAAGAATGGCCTGGATTCATATCGCAATATGAAATGACAACAAAAGTTTGTAATATTTCACAGACCGAAAATTTAGTACGATTACAGCGATGTTTAAAAAGAGATGCTAAAGAAGCTGTTTTGGCGTTGTTAATAATGCCAGAAGACGTGGATAAAGTTATAAGTACGCTCAAATTACGATTTGGCAATCCAGTACATATTATTGAATTATTGTTATCCAAGATAAGAATATTGCCATTAATAAAAGAAGGTCGATTTGATCTTATAATTGTTCTTGCTAACAATGTACAAAATGTTGTTGCAACTATACAGGCGCTAAAATGTCCTAGTTATTTAAATAATATGACACTTCAAAATGAATTAGTACAAAAATT
>JAABKK020043561.1:0-12840 GCA_011634745.2 Catotricha subobsoleta | reverse complement strand
CATCCGTTCACTAGTTCCCGAGATTAGGGGGAGGGGGGGGGGGAAGATAAAAAAAAACAAATAAAAAAAAATTACATCAAATCTAGTATGCACTTTCATGTTTCACATGTAGTGCATAAAAAAAAAACATATAAGATATTGGTATGTAAGTCGACTTAACTTCCACATCTCAGCATCTGTTGAAGACACTTAGGAGACATTAAATGTTTGCTGGGTATTTTCTCATAGAAATCATAATTATACTTATATTTATTTTCCTATTTTCTTTTATGTTGAACTAAAGGTCAAGTTAAAAAAAAATCTTTCAAAATAAAATAATAAAAATAAACCGTAAATTTAACAAAAATGTAAGTTTATTGTCTAGAACTGAAAAGGTAAGTAACCGCCGGTAGGTTAATAAGCTAATTTGGTACAAAAAATCATAATTACCAAATAGAATGGAATGGAATGGAATCTTGTAATTAAAGTTGTGGTTTTTCTGATTTTGGTTTGGAATTAGCTTGTTTCAAATAGATTTAATTTTTGAAATCACTCGTTTTTGTACTTACTTACTTTCAATTTATTAATTATCTAATTTATTGATTAATCCACAAATTTATTATTAATTATGATTGCGTTTAAAACTTTTTTAAATTATTTTAACTATAATGAAACTGTTCGATTTTATTGAAAAAATAAATATTTATTCGCGAAACCGGTTAAATTTTAATTTTCAAATAATTTTATATTCAAATAACAGTTATTGAATTCTTTTTCATTTATTCAAATTTTATTTAATTAACCTTGATTATTTAATTCAATGAACCCATTTAAATACTAATTTTTAATTAAAAGAAAAAAATTATCTAATTGCTAAATATCGATGGCAAATATTAGTCTCGGATAAATTTCATACAAGCTAATAATAAAATTTCTCTAAATAAATGGGAACAAATAATTTGATCAGTAAAACATGTCGGCCTTAAATAATTAGTCCCAATTTTCAAAAATCAGTCTCGATATTTTAAACACCACTTAGATTTTTCTCTACTGACAACTTAAAACTAATAAATAAATAAAAATAAATCAGTAAAATTACCATCTGATGACCTAGTCTTGATCATAAACACAACACCACAATAAAAACAACGAAAGAAAAAAATGAATATCTTTTTTAAAAAAAGAAATTTAATCACGCGCACAAAAGGAAATATTAAATTTGTCCGTTACAAATCCAAAATATTTTTGGTATACTTATATGTTGTGGGAAAGCATGATGAAACAAGCGATAATGTATTTTTTAATTTTTAAAATCCTTTTATTTCTTTAACGCTTATTTAATCACAATTTTCATGTTATTGATGTTCGTTTCCCATTACCTTCGAATCATGTATCCATCAAAGACATTTGCAGCTACAATACACTACATTACACATTCACTTGGGTTAATTTATATTAGTTAATTTATTACGTTACAAGTTCTCTCATATGAAGAAAAATTAATATTCACACTCTGCTCACACGACCGCGACCAAGTCCATACATTTATTATTGCATATTACTATTATATTTTTTTTTTAAATTGGTTAACTTGGTCCGTCAGATGAGGTAAGTGCTTAATACACACATACATAAAAAATAAAATGAAATCTTATAAAATCTACAAAATTATTCTTTGTTTCAAACAATCAAGATATTCCCATCATCAAATTTATATAATATTAATATACGATGTGAAGTAATGATAAAAATCTTTTTCTTTTAACCGCTTTTTGGTTTGTTTCATGTCCTGTTGTTAATATTTTCGTTATTTTTCTCTATCGTTGTGTAAGTGTATTAATATGTTATTTTTATACTTCTTTACTCCTTTCTTATTCTTGTAATAATGTTCTTTTAACTTGACGTAATGAAAGAAAAAAAAAACAAATGATTATTCGTGTTTTTATATGTTTTGAGTTTTGATCGCATTATTATCATGATTAAATTGTGGTCTGTTAATTCCAGCATAAATGCTCAACTAATAAAGAAGAAAGTTAAAAATAGAAGAAATTTAAAAAATTAATTGTATGCGTTGACATCGTACATTTTTTTAATAGTAAATAAGATTATTTTAACAATCAAATTTTTAACCGTTAATCATCAAATTTGATGCTTACCACCTTAAAAAACGTCTTCAAGTAATCATTCGGACTTAAAATCATTCTTAATTAAAACAATAACATTATTTTAATACGTTAATAAATTAATATATTTGTTTGTTAGATTATTCAAGTTATTTTTACATGTCACATTTTTGATTGTTCTATACCCTGATGAAGATAAGAATAAATTATTGAAACGTTGGCAGAAAAATAAAAATGTATGTAGTTTTAAAAGACAGTATAGGTATCAGAAAAAATATCACTATATATTATATACATATAAAGAATTATAATTTGAATTGAAGTAATATTGTTTTTATAAATGTGCCAATAATTAATTATATTTACAAATTTTGTAATATTAGCTGAATAGCTAAGTAATAATTTTTATTACATGCATATTTGTGAAATGTGAAAGGCAATGCGTGGAATTTTTTTTACATGGGTTTATATTTATTTGGTTTGTTGATGAATTTGGTTTTTGGTTTGGTAGAATACACTGTTCTTATGAAATAAATATTGGAATGATTTATAATCCATATAGGTACTATTGAACGAGATTTCGGTATGTTTTTTCACTTCAAATAGGACTGATGTTTGTTAGTGCCAGTTTTCTATTATATGAGACTATTAGAATCAAAAACCGTTTATTCCATTTGAGCTGGCAGGTGATTTTGATTCTAATTGTATAGAGCGATATGGTACAAAATCGCTTGTCAACACAAATGAAATAAACGGTTTTTGATTATAATAGTCTCATATCTCACTTGTTGTTTATTTAGTTCTTGAAAATATTTCCAAAGGAAATTTTATTCACAGACTTCCGCTTCTGTTTCGTGCTTTGCTGCTTCGATTTTATTGTTGACAGATTAATTCTATTATTTAGTATTGATATACTTATATTATGCAATTTCTGTAGGTGTCTTTATGATTCTAATTTAATTTATGCTGGATTTTTTAATTTAGCACAGCATTGATATTAAATTATTAAATCCATTCGATTCTATTCGATCTTGAATTATAATTTTATGAACTGTTTCGCCTGGATTATTTACTTTAAAACAACAACAATACTTTTTTGAAATAGAAACCACAAAAATATTACGTCCCCACTTATAATATAATCATATTTTCGGTTAATTTAACAAAAGGAGGAACTCATTCATAAGCTATAAAGAAAGAAAAAAAAACAGATCGTTCTTAAATTATGTAATTATTACCTTCATATTCGTATATCTTAATCAACATTGATCCATCTAGTAACCGACCCGGTAACCCAAATATTTAAGTGCTCATAAACATTGCACAATTCGTCCATTGGCATATGCATTCGCTGGCAAAATCTATCCACTACTATTATATGTTTCGATACAAAAAAAAAAAAAACAAGATTGAAGGCAAATGCGCAATGTCATACTTTGACCGATGGGTTCTCTTTCTTTGATCAGTTGCTCTTTAATTTTTATTTAACTGTCTCAATATAATGATTGATCATCGTCATGCATATTATATGTAATGAATTTAGTTCTTAATTACTAACTGGAATTTTTTTAATATTTCAAATTTCAATAATATTTTTAGCTGGGACCAAAGAGAGAAATTGTATTGCGGTAAAGGGACAAACAATTATTTAAAATGAAAAAGGAATAATGAAAGCATTGAAAAAGAGTCCATGACTGATTTTTGTTTTGGATAATCAACGTTTTCATTTTTGTCACTTTACCTTTTTACATGATATAATATGCTTTTTACCTATTCTATTGTCATGTTTACATTTACATCACATTACATTACAATTTACCTGCGATTTATTATAATGAACTTATGTACTGGATTTTTTTGTTACAATCGGATGCGGTTTTTGTATGTTTTTTTTTTTTTATTATTATTCACATACAATATTAAACATTTTTCGTTAAACCGATGGGTAATTATAATGTTGCAGATGTACCAGAACCTTGACGTTGAATTATTTTGATTTATTTTTAGAACATGATTATGATGATGGTCATTGTAATAGTCTAACATTATAAGTAATTGCTATCTAGTTTAATATGGTTTTATTGTGAATTTTTCCTCACAACACGACAATAAGAAAATCGTACGTTCTACTTTCTACATTTTAAGTCTTGATACACATATCTAGGAGAAAGGAGACCAAATGAAAATATTATGCTCCATAATATTCTATAGAAAAGCCTGGTTTCCTGTTGGTGTAAAATGAAACATAAAAACCGAGAAATTTTCATAGTAGCGAAATGAATTTTGCAAAAAACGTAAAAACTTGGAAGCCAATAATTGTTCTGAATAACAAGAGAACTTTAAAACAAACAAAAATTCCCTAACTTGCTCAACAATACATGAAAATCAAATTTTTAAAATTTTTAGAAATTTGCTAAATTATTGTTTGTTTTCCGCAACTTTTAATTCCCATGATTCTTCTTACATTTTAAAGTAAGTAAACGATATAAAACTTTTATAGTTTTTTTTTTAAGTTTAATCAATTTTTTATTAGTTTTTTTTTCATCAATTCTTTATAATAAATTTTCAATTACCCGTATCATATTTCAGATTTTTTTTTCTGGATGTTGTTGCATTGTGCACATTCGGCTGTTAAATAGAATAAATAAAAATAAAAAAAAAAATCAAAAATGGTGCACAAAGAAATGCATAAACATTAATACATAATAACAATATAACTAATAAATATAAATATATATAAAAAAAAAACCTTCAATCCATTCAATTCAATTATCAAAATAAAAATAATAAAAATAAAACTCATAAAATAATCGTTCGATGACATGGAAAAGACATTTTTTATTAAATTTTATTACATTTTTTTTTCTTTTTCGCTCGTTCGTCATTTAACATTCAAAGATATTTTTTTATATTTCCATGTCGTCAGCATCATCAACATCGTCATCTTCAACACAGATGATGTTTGTCTCATAACTTATTGATATTTGACGTATTTATGATGTTATCTAATATAATTTTACCCTTCATTAGTATTATACCGTCTTGTTAAGGACTAAGCAAACGTTACTTGCGCATTTTTATAGTCCATAAAGTCATTGCCTCTTTGCCTGCCATAAAAATATGTAACACGAGAAAAAAGAAAATATAGAAATGAAAAAAGGGGTCCCGTCCACATATTTTCGAGTACACTAACGTTGAGGGAACATTTTTGTTTTGTTTTTTTCTTTTTTAAATTGTAATTTATGTGAATTGTTGAATTGTACAATTTCAAGAGAAAAAGTAAGACGCTTAAGCTATCTTCACTTTTTTTCAAAAGCGAAAAAAGCAAATCTACAAAAACTACAACTCGATGTTCTAAATCTAATTTTGTAAAAGAATAGTAAATACATTTAAAAATGTAGAATTTTCTTTTAGTTTTTATGTACATTATTTACAAAGTCAGAGGGGGAATGGTTTAAACGAAAAAGTCTTACTTCCGCACTGCAAAAATGTTTACAAAAACCTAAAAAAAAAAAAAAAACTTATGACTAACGAAAGCCGCAGATGAAACTTGCAACTAAATTAAATGACCAGTCCGTCACTGTACACAATTTCAGGAGATATAATACCATCGATGATTTGTCTGCATCATGAGTACCTTTAGATCAACAAAAATATGCCAGATAACGAACATTTACTATATTTAATTTCTAGCGAAGGGTGTCCTATTTTCACATTTCATAACTACATAATATTTTTTACGTGTTCGTGTTATTTTCGATATGAAATAAAATCTAAAACTAGACAATTTGTGTACGCTTGTCGCGTACCTCTCTCTACCAATAGGACGAACGAGTATATATGCAATATGCATGCATTTATCTCTGCGTCAAATTTTCTAGTCTAAACAAAAAAAAATAAATAATAAAAATAAAAACCAAACCGATGCAAACTTAGTTTCAACAAACGAACAAGCCATATGGCAAAGATTTTTGAAATACGCATTTCCCCCAACGACACGTGTCCAAATGTATAATATGTTTTAAAAATAAATTTCCTTTTGTTAGAGAAAGGACCCGGTTTATGTTGTGTTATATGCTTATATGCGATGATGATGCTCTATATATTATATATGTAATGGGCCCTGGTTATATATACGTTTGTTTCAGCCATCACAATTTATTTATTTATTTATTTTTTCGTGCAATTGAAATGATATTCTTATTTAAAAGTGAAAGTCGATTGTTGGTAATGTATTTAGTTTAAAATAATATGCGTACCTTTGTGCATGTTGTGAACAATTCAAAACACTAAAACTGGATTATATTAAATTAAAAAAAATCTTGTCTTTTATGCTAACATCATAATACCAATATCAACATTCCAAATATATTAAAAATAATAAATATAAATATTAAATTTATTTGATTTTTTTTATCTTCTATTATTTCTTTTTCTTTTTTTTTCTTTTTGTTTTTGTTTGTTATCGTCACTGGTTCTATCAATTGATATTGGATTGAGGTTCTTTTTGTCACATAGAAATAAATATGCAGGGCAACATAAATAGATTCTTGTTAAACGCGTTTTTTCCATTTCTTTTCAATTTTTTCTTTATGTTGACCACTTTGTTATATAATTTTGTCTGTTGACAAAAGACAAATAAATGAAAAAAATATCAATTTTTAGTCTCGTCAAAAGTAACATTTCAGGGCTAAAGAGAAGCATTTTGCTGTCATTTGATGTGGTGAGAATTTTTCAAAAATCTTATTGCTGACACTTTTTATTGTCTTTAAAATAACCTTTCATTTAGTTTCGGTTACTTAACTTGTGTGATTGTATGATTGTTTGAATGCATTGCTATAAACAAGAAGCTGTTGGTTTAAATCAACTTTTCCGCTTTTGATTCTCATAACTAAAGATTTCATATATTATTAAAATGATAGGTTTGGAGAACAACTTTTAATTATATTAAATATTGCTCAACTATGCTTTGCAATAATATATATATATATACATTTTAATCCGAGTGTCTATTTCTTCTTGGGGTCATGTTGAATCTCCCAAAACTAAAACATCATTTATGTTCTCTTTCTTTTTCCGCCATAAAGTTCAAAATTATTAGATCATTACAAACTGTAAGATCGTGATCTCTGATCTAAAATCGTGCATCATTGACCTCAGCGCAGATTTTCATAACTCGCTACTAGGGGAGCACATTTATAAAAATTTCTAGGAAAATGTACATACAAAAATACCGTATAAACTCTATTCAAAATTACAGGCGTAAACAGCTGATTTCCAGAAATAAAACGATTATGCATATGTTAGTGTAATACCAAATACACACCGATGTATATAACATTAGCTATTAAATGAGTCTGCATCATAATAAAAATAATAAATAGAAGATCTCGTCTACCCTTTTCAATATTTCATTTATTGTGTATGATATTATGTTACCCTTTGCTTGCCAGCCTGCTTCCATTATCAGTATCACACAACGTAGCATATATCAATCTATATTTAAATAAATATATAGAAAATATAACATCTGCTCGCTTGTATTAATTTTTAAGCGAAATAATGTTCATCACGTTAATAAACAATAAAGAAAATATGTATATATATAAATATATCTATATGAAGAGAATGCTGGTTCGTTTACATATCAAAATACACTTCCTACTAAACATGATGATAATTTTTTTTAGAAATTCTGACGACAACATAACAAAAAATGTTTAAAATTCTTCTCTGTTTGATGTGTAGGGAATAGTAGAATAAAAAGAATAAAAGAAAAAATTGTTCTGTGTCAGTTATGAGAAAAAAAAATTCATATTTCCATAAATCAACCATAAATTAAAATCTTATTCAGTGCATTGCTTAAGAAAATAAATATATAAAAAATAAAATTAACTCGCATATTTTTCAAGCATCGGATCAAATACCAATGTTTTTTCGAATAATAATATCATTATTATTATTGTTGAAGTGCCAGTAATCAAACCCATTCGAGCCTATAATTTCTTCTATTGTTGAACATTAAAACAGTTTAAAGTCTCTCTTTTTTCATTCGTAAATATTTCTATTTTTCTTTTCTTTCAAATAGAAAGAACCACTCAAATACCTATCGCACAATGGGGTGCTTGGTGCTCATCATAAAATAACATTGTAATTACAATAATTTCTTTTAAAGTATTTTTTTTTTGCTGTTGATGTTCCTGTTGTCGTCAAAGAACATTTATTATAAAACCTCTCAAACCAATGCAAATTAAGTTTTAATGTTTAAAAGTCAAAACATGAAAGTGAAATTATTACTTTTATGCAAATGTGTCGTGGCATTTGTTTGGGTTTATGGGTACTTTTTTTGATTTTACCTTACCTTACCTTTTTCCTTATGACGCATACCTACCTGTGAAAAGAATAACAGAAAAAAAAGGTTGTGATTTTTATTTTGTTTATTGATAGTGTAACGTAAACAAACAACACACATTCAGTAAAAATTTATCAAAAAAATAAAACTAATAATGTTAAATGAAAAAAATAGTAAACATACCTAAATGAAATGTTAAAGGAAAGAAGAAAAATATAAACCCTTTACTTGAAAATATGACTATAGACTCAATCAAATCACAACTTAATTATAAATTAAGTATAAAAATAAAATAAATATTGTGAAATAAACTGATTTTTGTTTTTATTAATTTATGTTGATTTCTTTTCTTTCTCCTTAGGTGGATGTGTGAGTTCTGTTCTTCACTTTTGTACTATTTATTAAAGACAAAGACAAAATAAATTTTTGTTTATTTCATAAATTTTTAAACGGTCTTTTATGTTATGTATGCTTTTTTTGTTTCATCCGGTTCTTTATATTCACGTAACATTCCTTCATTAATTTCAGACAGTAAAATAATATGATTTATTGCATATTTATCGACTTAAGATTACGATGTCGGTGTCATTTTTTTTTTTAAAGGCCACTTGATTGAAGATTGCATATGATTTAAAACTTCCGGTGATTTATTAGTATTGTTCATAACTACATATTTATTTATTTGTATTGGCCAATGAATTAAATGTTGCCGAAGCCGTAAAACATTTCGGTCTGTGATGATCAAAACACATGATCATAGCCACGACTACATCTCATTGATATTGATTATGAAGACAAGCCGTTTTCCAGTTATTCTCGTATTTCCATAACCAATTGTTGCAAAGCAACTCAACAACAATTAAAGCATAAATTTTTTATCTTTTTGATTTCATCTAAAGTACATGGCATTGATTCTAAACTCTTCGTATTATCTCTTTTTCATTTAAAATTAAATAAAAATATTGCATGTATAAATATATCGTGTTTACATAGTCTTTCTTCGATTTTCTTTGTGCTCAATGAAAAGACATTTTAATAAATTTGTTTGTTAAAAATATTGTGATAAACAAAACATTCTTTTTTTTTTATTAACTTAAACAGTTCTTCGTCGCATCATTATTCATTCATTCCATCAGATTTAGTGTGATTTTTTTGTTTTTCAAAAATATTTACCATACCTAATTTAATGTTGCATTAAGTGATGCATTATGAAAAAATATATTTTTTTTAATGATGCCAAATGATGTGAACACTATAGCATATCAAGCTCTTATTGAAGTACATACTATGTTGTTGCCTGTCCTCGGGTATAATTTTTTTTTTTTATTATTGCCTTTGGCAGTAAATTTTAATAATTTCATATTTTAAAATATGAAATTTTACAACTTTGTTCCGTTACTTTATGATTATCTACTGAAATTGTACACGACAGAATCTGTTATGAAAGATTATTTTTGTTTTTATATAAAAATATTTATGTATTATGTGTATAATATTTATATATTTTTTTTATGGCAAAAACGAAATTTCAACCCAGATCGGCTATATGATGAAATCATATAATATTAACAAAGAGTTTACTTTTGTACGTATTGGATAGGTCTATTTCAGGCATAAAAAATTATTATTAATGTGAAGCTGAAGTGTAGAAGTAATAGAAAAATAAAATTGTAATAAATATGGTATTATTTCTCACCAGAAATTGCTTTAAGTTGATCTTGATAAATAGATGAAATCTCTAAATGGATCGTTAAAATGTTCAATTCATAATAAAAATTTCATCCCTTATGTAAGTATTCTCATCGACATTTTCAAATAAAGTTCAAATAGTAAAAATGTTTTAAAATATGAATTTTAAAGACACCAATTAAATTCACCCATATTCGACGTTATTTAAGCAATGATACAAAATGAAACTATGAAAAAAAACTATATAGAATTTTTATGACACCATTTTTGTTAAATAAATATAAAATTTAAGAAAAACATTGTTATTAATACTTACATTTTGTTACATAGCGGTATATATAATCTTAAAACCAAAAATAAGCATTATTTTAATGTTTCTTTTTTCTTTTTTTTGAAATACAATAAAAAAGTAAAAGACGTAAGTAGTTAAAATATACTTACGACTTACACAAAATCTATAATAATTTTTATTTTTATTTATTTTAGACGTGAACAAAAATACTGAAATCAAAGTGACGTGTGAACTGCATTGGATGAGTGCATGTTTTATTTATTTATTTTTTAAATATACCTATATTTAAAAAAAAAATGAAAATTCATATGAGGTAGCTGTTGTTTGTTAAGGACCATTTAAAGGGTGTCAAACTAATATTTAATGTTTATCTTGATCGAAATCGATAATAATAATAATAATAACGTATAGTTATTTATCCAAAACGCATTTCAATCACTATCTAACTCAAAACAACGATACGAGAACAAACAAAAAAAATACTAAACGATATTAAAAATATGTAATTCAAATTAAACGAGAAATGTGCAACGTATTAAATTTTAAAATTAATAAAAGTACAATGCCACGCATCAGCATATAATGTTTAAACATTACCAATTTAAGAATCATTTATTAAATTATTATAATGCGTAAAATGTGTGAGGCGGCGGCAGCGACTGTAAAGTTTGTTCATATTATCATCATTAAACTGCAGAGCAGAGTACTACTGTATTTGGATTTATTTTAATATAAAAATATGTTTACGTTAGCTGTTCATGGTGCGTGTTTTAATAATAAAAATGAAAAAATATACTGATATATGTATTTGTATATATTTTATTTTATAGTCCTACATCCTATTTTATTGATGACTCTGATGAAAATAAAAAAAGATGAAAAAAAGATGAAAAAAAGAACGTTTTGGGGGGTAAAAAAGTTTAGTTTTACAACCAAATAACTCTGCGTAGGAGATTCGATAGCCATATTGTATACAGTGATCATAAAATATAATATGTTCTATCTACAATTTCAACATATTTTTCATCCTTGCCCCGTCAGTATAACGCAATTTTCAAATAAATTCATAATAGTGAAATATCGTTTCATAATAAGTAGATGTTTCAAATATTACGGTTCTATTTATTAATCAACTAAAAACCGTATTTTATCATCAGCAGAATTCAGTGGATGAACAGCTGGGCGGATATGAGAGGTCAGTGTGCGACCCACAAATTTTTATTTCGTTCTCAAATGGAAATAAAAATCATTTTAGAAATATTCGTTTCGTTTTTTCTATTTGGTTTTCTATTCTTTTACGATTATATATGAAGAATTAACTCTATGTGTAGATTTTATTCTGTCTTTCTGTTATATGTAGGGGAAATGTACACTGTAAAAAAAATTCAACTTATATTAAAAGAGTTGTTAAATTCCCTCTGAGATTTGTTTTTATTTCACTTTTTTCATGGGACGCCAACCGCCTGTAAAAAAAAATAATTATATTGCTAGTGTAATTTTAAGAAATTTGAATTTTTCTAATCTCAGGTGTAATTAATGAATATGGCCGCTAAATATTGAATTAACTTAATTAGATTAACTTGGATAGATGATTAACATCCCAACTAGTGCTTATGAGATACAATGCATTTATGCATATAACGTTGCTTCTGATGAAGAACTAGATTTAGTTGTCATAACTCATAATCTCATCTATCTTTCGAACTTTAAATCCATTTTTATTTCCATCATTCCTCACTTCCAATTACAACGGACATATACACATTTTCTTTAAAAGTGTAATTGCATAGAAACTGTGCTCGCTTTTTTTTTTTTTTTTTGTAGGTACTTATGAATTGAATGAATGTGTAAATACTTAAATCTATTTTAGTTTTTAGGGGATTGAAATAATTGAATAATATACTAAAGAGAAGAATCGGCTGCTGTAAAGAGTTCAATGTTCTTATATGCATATTTGTATTTGGCGCATCATTTATTGTAATTTTTTGAATATGCTATAGTCCTCAATGAAATGTTATGTAATATTAAATGTGTCATGTATATTGAGTTTAGTACGCAATTTAAATTATATAATGGATATTGAAGTGTTCGTCACTTCTATTATTTCGTCAATATGGTTATTTGAATATGCAGTTGTATTTCAATTCAATACTATATATTCGGTAAGATATGAAACTGATTATTATAATAAAATATTTATTGATTGACTGGAATAAAAATTAATTCGATGCTATTCGACCGGATTATTCAAATGAAAAATGTCGTTTTTATAAAAGTTATGGATGTCCACATATTTCAATTTCATGGTATATTTGACTGCAGCAATTCTTATAAATGAAAATATAGCTGGACTATATTTATATTTATTTCTTTTCGACTAGCCTTAAGTTTTATAAAACATTTTT
>JAABKK020043560.1:0-41317 GCA_011634745.2 Catotricha subobsoleta | reverse complement strand
CCCGTGAAATATGAAAAACGGCGTTAATTGCGTTTTTAATACACAACTTTTAGAGAAATTGGGGTGCTGCAGCATCCTGGCACCCCGGGCCAGTCCGCCACTGCACTACACGGTTGAAAGGACTTTTGTTGAACCTAAATTAAATAAAACAGTGATTGCGTACAGTGTAAATAAGCAACCAGTGAGTTTTAATAATTTTGGAATTTTGTCTTATCAATCTCCTTTTTTTATTACCCCGATTTACTGTACCAAAAATTAGAAATGAATATTTTTATATCATATTACGTTTTAACAATACAATTTTTTTTATAAAATTCTTATAAACATATATAAATTTAATTTACTATAGCAATAAATAATATATAAATATACATGAATTGAATATATATAAATCAATAAGACTCTTATAAATCATTGAACAATAAATATATTTACGAACTAAATGGAATATTCAATATTGTACTGGCTATATGGGTGATTTGGAGCTAGCCCGATGTGGCTGCTCATGGTGTGGACGGTTTTCTAATATTTTTTAAATTTTTTTTTGCAAATAGTATCGTTTTCAAGTTTACGATCATATGATTTCCATATAGCGCGGTTTGTTTCACAGAATATTGTGTAATAGTATATTGTTTTTTATTTTTTATCACGATGTGGCCAAACAAATTGTTTAAAAAAAATCTTTTTTGGATGCAAATAGTATCTTTTTGAAACGTGAAACCTGAATCTTTTGTTTAAAAACACAAAACGTTTTGGTAAGAAAGTGTGGCTTACATTTTTAATCTATGCGTGAAATATAGGTGGCCGGTAGCCTCGAGCCAGTACTTCACTACATATTAGTTAGTTGTTGACATAAATTTAGATAATGTATAGTATCGATTAATATTAAAAATAAAGAATATGATTACATTTTTTTTTAATGCTTCTGAATCACAAAATAAAACAACATATTAATACATAATATACATAAAAAAAAATCTCTTTATCTATATTAACTAAATTCACATCACAACTTTGCTCAAAACTTTTACTCAAATATATTAATAGAACATTAAAATGTATTCAAGCAGAAAGCTTTTTTTTATAAGTAAAATTTAATAAAATTGATATCTGTTATGTTCAAGTACCCGTTTGTATGTTTCGAAATGAATCGGAAAATACTTATGTTATTGATAAGAATACAGAATGGAAAACTTATTGGCGTATCTAAATAATATTTAACTATAAATAATATCTATCTACGTTGAATTGAGATCGATCTTAGATCCCACAATATTAAATTTAACTAACTAATAGAAAGCGATATACGGTTGAATGGCCAATGAATGAATTATGCAAAAACCAATTTCAACTGCTTGAATATTAAAATGATAAAGGGATGTTATGAAGATTAGTTAGAGAGATTGTTTTCGTTTTATTATTAAAATTATGGAAAATATTATACCTGAAATGAAAGTAGGTACTTTTGATAATATTATTGGTTTATATTTTATATGATTAAGGTTTAAGGATCTTCACATAAAGTTTTAACACTTGAAGTGAATAATTAAGACATACATGTATAGATAGATATAAATAATATATGGAATATTATTTTAAAGATATAATTTATGTATTGACCCAAATTAGTTTATATGTAAAAAGTCACTTTATTTAAATTTGTAATTGTAAATAACTAGTTCTGTGAGCCAGAAAAGAAATACAATATAAGATTTGTTTAGTCATATATAGATATTTTATTTATTGTTATTTTTATTCCATATATGTATACTATATACATAACACAATTTATTATTATGTACCTACTTAATATATATTCCGCTATACGGAATAAACAATCAAATAATCAAAATAAGCTTTATACTTCCTGTAAATATATTTTAAAATTTCTATCAGTTGGTTTTTGGTTTGGAAAATTTCCAATGTAAATTTTTTTTTTTTATTTTTTGAAAACGATTTCACTTATTGTTGTTTTTGAGCGAATTTTATTTGCAATAATATTTCCCATGGAAAAAAATAGTGAGGGTCATAGATGCACTAGCCTTTTAGGGCCTTTTAGCCTTTTTTTGTATTACTACACGTAGTAATTCTTACCACACAAAAAGACATGTTTTTATATTACCACGACGTAAAACTACAGTCGTTGAATAAAAATGAATGAAAAATTAGTTCTCTATCTCTTCTTTGTGCGGATATTCGTACATTGTGTTCTACATTAACAACTATTTGCAAAAGTACGCTCATGTCAAAATAGTAGGGGTAAACCTTTCTGTCGTTCCCTTTTTTCGTAGATTTCAAAAAGTTAACTTTATCTGTCAAAAAATGAAAATTACGTTATTAATTCTTTTTACTCATACGTTTTATTTTATCTAACTGTAGTTAAATCTATTTATTTTAACTACTTTCTTGCTGGAATCGAACCGCAGACCTTTAGAGCTGAAGACTTCAACATTGCTTACTCGACCATTTGATCTATTAAAATAAAGTACCACTTTGAAAGAAATGCAATACCATAATAAAAATTCTCGTTGCTCAACTGTTGCCATTAAGGTTTCCATCATGTCTTGCCATCGCGATTTGCCAGCTAATGTAAACAGGGGGTTACATATAAGATGGGGCTAAATAAAGATGCATGAGGACGTAAAGACATGTACAGGCATGTGGATGATTTTTTTTTACTGTGAAACTTCCTTGAAAAAAATAAAATAAAATGAAGCTTGTGCCAATGGATTGGCAGCATGTTTATTCTATTCTATTCCTTATTTGTCCTTTCAATTCTAGCAAAACACTATCATTTATATATTTGTATTAATATTTTTGTATTGTTGACATTTTACTGTTAAGACTAAAAAAATTGAATTGAAAAACTAAACATTCTTGAAAATATTTTTGTATTGCTAACATTTTACTGTTAAGACTAAAATTGAATTGAAAAACTAAACATTCTTCAAAATTCATTCTGAGATTTTTCTTAAGACATTTACTTGCTCTCTGATTTCGACTTTATTTTCAGAATGAATTTTTGTTTTTCAATTCAATTTTAGTCTTAACAGTAAAATGTTAGCAATATAAAAATCAAATAATAAAAAACTATTATTTATAATTCATTATAATTTTACATTACTTTTTTTAACAATCGCTAATAAAAATATAAAATCGAGTAACTACAGTAATATCGAAATATTCAACCATTAAATGAATGCATATTTCAAAATAGAGTTTATTTTATATTTATGTAGTACAATATTTCGTACATTTTGTGTTGTAAACTTAATAATTATAAGCAAAAAGTTTATTAAATTACATTGAGAAAGTTTCAGGTATTGCTTTTAAGTTACCCAAGGTTTGCTAAAAAAAAAAAGAAAAAAAGAAAAAAAGAAATGAAAAATGATCATTAATTTTATTTTGCATGACATGAGACACGACCCATGCGACAACCTTTTTGTAATAAATTTTTTAATGACTTATTAAATGGAAATAATCACGCCTTTATTGAATACATATATTATTTCAGTAAAACATCTAAGTACTAAATTCACAGATGTGACTAATCTGTAAATATACGTTTATTTTTTATGTAAGTTTCGTCCTTGGCATCCTACGATCCTACATATATGAGATAGTTTAGAGACATCCATCCCCATCAACCACAAATTATATTAGTGGTACAAAAACATAGATTTTTTTTTTTTTATTTATTGAATTTATTATATGATGCAGGCATAACAATATATATATAGTCGACAGTGATACATTTTCGGTGCCCGTTTATGTAATTTGACTCTAAATTAAGGCGTCACTTTTTGACACGTTTTTCATTAATGTTCAAACCGTTACCAATATCTGCATTATGAAGTGAAAAAAAAATCTCCCCTTTTTTTCTTAAATATGGTTATTAAGGGTGTTATATGATTATAATGTGAATTTTACCGTGACGTATTGATTACATAATTAGCTGTACCGTAAACTAATTACATTTTCCATCTAACGAAGTATAAATTAAATGATTGTTTGTTCAAGTCTTTTGTCGAAATCATAATTGGAACTATAAATAATCTGAACATATATAATTGTGTATATTTAAGCATAATGATTCTTATGCAACTATAAATCAATTCTACGGTACAAATTATCACGTCCTTTATTGTCCCCATAAACTGGTATAATTATTCTGATGCACAGCAAACTTATTCAAAAATAACTTTTTATAGTCATAATTCTGTCAAGGAAATTTATTTTCTTTTTTTTATATATATATATATGTGTAATACTAACGTATTTCACGTTCAAATACAGTACTAGTTAATATGTTTTTAAACTAACTATTTGAGTATCCGTTTATGGTTTTTGTTCATAAAATAAAAAGAGTACTTAAGTTGATCTGGCGCTGGTATACATGGATTCTGTCTTACCTATATTTCAGGCATACTAATATGAATATTGTTCGTTCGAAAATTAAAAAAGTAGATTGGTTGCATTAATTTAATTAAGTCTTTATCGCTTGAAAGGTTTTTTTTTTGTGTAAATATTATTATTGTTTATAATAGATTACAAGTTTTATTTTTACTATGCTGTTTTTATGTAAAATTTATAATTAAAAATAAAAAAAAAATAAGATTATTATGATTTTGTTGTTAATGATAAACATAGTCACCAATTTCAATAAATATAATAATATAAGTAGGCAATTTTATATAATATATAGAGTATAACAGTTAAAGCTCCCCAGCCTTTTTTTGAAATACCAGATACTTTCTTGTCGACAATAGGAAATTTTTGTGCAATTTACGGAAAGTAAGTGGAGATCAATTTGAGAACATCATAAATTTATATATCATAAATAGATATTAGCTAGATTTGTACAAAATGACATATCCAGAGTAAGCAAATATTAAAATTAAAATAATTATCGAACCTTTATTAATGAAAATAAATTCAATGATTGTTTAATAAATAATGAATGCACGTGTTTAATAGGTCTTTTTCCTGGATAAACATTGTATCGACGTATTTTAGTTAGGTCGTTGCTGCCCAAGTGCCAACCTTTGGTGCGATTCAAAATAATTATTGATTTATACAGATTTGTAAATGATGATACATAGTACGGAATGAGGAACGATTATGAGAATGTTGAAAATTACAATGATCGATCATTTAATCTATAAAGACACGCTGATATTTAAGATAGAGCGAATATAAACAAATCATGAAACATACAAAATTAAGAAATAAACAAAATAATCGAAACTAAGGGTGACGATATTTTTATTGCCCCAGAATCTCAAGTAATCCCAACGGCTGTTCGTAGACGCCGACTTTAAACAGTTTATGGGCTTTAAAATTACAATTAGTAGCTGTACAACATGGTTCCTTCATCCTACAGAAAGTTTGTTCATAATATATTTGAAATATTTCAAGAAAAAATTACCAATAATTTATTATTGTTTTCAATGAATCTATTTTCATTTCTTGAATTTTAAAATAAGTCAATAGCTCTTATGAAACTAATTGTTCATAAACAAATTAATAAATAAAAGAAAACAATTTTTACAAAAGAAATTCATGATGAACCAATATGTATGTCAATAAATAGATTGGCACTGATATTTTTCACAAAAATATATTGAGGTTTTTGCTTTAATTTTTCTTTTAAAATCAAATCAAATTTAAATACTGATCCAAAATTTAAGAAATTTAATATCATCACACCTCTATAAAATCGATAGATGAAAAAAAAAATATAAAATTTTAAAAAAGAAACCAAAATAGTTAAATGAATAAGCAATTTTTTAATTAATAAATTAATGTGATTACGTTTGCAATTGATCGGTTATTTATTAATGTATTGTACTTTAATTTTTAATTACTTAACTTAAAATATACAATTGAAACAAATTATTTCCTAAGCAAAATTAAACTAACCATTCAATTGCATATTAATTTCGGTTTTAGTGGATTGATATTTGAATAAAAACCTCACTATTTTTAATTTAAAATCGATAAAGAATAAATGAACTCCTAAAAACTATAAATATTTTATTACCTATAAATATATAATAGGTATATATATTATATATATATAAAAAATATTAACGTAATTACCATTTTTATTTCTATTTTTTTTTTCTTCTTTGATTTCAATAAATAAATATCTAATTTCAGAGCTTCTAAAAATTACATTCTATTGAAAATATTTAAGATTATACAGACTAAATTGCCATTATATGAACGCCACTTCGATAAATATTCTCCATAATTAATTCCACATTATTACAATAAATATATTTTCATAATATTACGAAATAATATAATTTTCTTTAGCTTATAACTTGTTTGCCAACAAAAACAACTTGCCTTCATTTCTTAATTACACTGCTAATTACTTACCAATTTCTCTGAATAGAATCAAATCTCTTCTATTAGGCATATCATAGACTGGCGTAAATTTTCTCATTCCATAAATTAATTCGTAGTCGAAATCCTTCAATTTTTGTGTCATCATCATCATCATCTCATCTACTTTGCTTGTATAAACAGAAAATGCTTATCGCGGGTGCACATTCGCCCCGCCTTTTCATCATTGTTTGTGGTTGTCATAGATACTCTATACTTTAGCTTTAAATGACTGTTTAACTTGTAAACTTGGGGAAATATTTCTGTATAATAAATATAAGTAGTACAAATAGGTATCTGTCTGTCTGTGTTATGCATACAATCATATGGATTTAAATATTTTGAGTGTGTCGTATCGATATCACTGTTATTTTATAATATAGTGAAAACGATGTATTGTATTGTTTATAAGCCAACGACCGCAGACATTAAGACCGATGAAAGTATTTATTCTGGAAAATATATATAATTAACTGTAATTAGTATATTTGAATATCTTAGATTGATAACTGGACTGAAGTAAAATAATTTACATATTTTATTTAATGGATGTAGAAATTACACATAGGACACAACTAACAAAACACCCAACAAAATAATGTATTTATTTATTTATTTACGTATCTCGTTAATCGTTATGACTTATGTATGCTATACTTATATACCTACTCAACATATTTACAATAAATAAATAAATAAATAAATAAATAAATAAAATATAAATAGGAATAAAATAAATAAATCTAAAGAATTATTATAGTATTAATGTTATATAATAATTGACATATAAGGGATATTATACAGGTACTCTTTTTTTTTTCATTTTAAATCAAAAATAAAAATATCCAGCAATCAAATCACAGATACAAAATTTATTATTCCAAAATAATCAATTATCGAATGTCAGTTAAGTATATCACTTGAAAAAGAAAATCATCACATATGTGACTCAGGTCGGTCCCTATCTCTGCTATTTACAATATAAATATCTATATTTTATTTGTATAATGTATACGGTAATATAGCTGATATCATCAATAAGCCTAACCGATTTAAATTGTATTTCTTTCAATTGAAAATTTTGTTTATTCAAATAAACAAATATATATTTACGAAGTCAAACCACTTAAATTAAATAATAATACAAATTGTTTAAATAAATATTTGCAAACCTGTTATCGGTTGATATTAAACTGGGTAAGAAATTACATTGAATTTTATTTGCATTTTACAGTATAGGGATAGTTACTAATATGTATTTTGTGCGGTGGACAAAATAATATGACATATGGATGTTGGATGGGGCTATTTGGTATCGTTATATTCTGGAAAAGAAAAAAGTTATATGTGGGCTGTTGCAAAATTGGTGGATATTTTTTTTTATGGGTTTGGGGAACTGTTATGGATACTTCGATTATATAATATCAATGTCAAACGAAAAGATGGATGGTTTATTATTGAAAAACAATAGGTCATTCCATTATCATTATCGGCACACAGATTGTGTACACTAGGTGGAGAAATATACCCATATAAATGTAGATACCTGAATTACTGTATGAAGTATGGTTATTTTTTAAAAATGGATATTTCATATGATTAGACGAATATAAGCACAGCACAGGATTTATATAGTTATACATTATACATACATATAAATAATACACATCAAAATATATTTCCAATAGAAAGATTTTCCATTTTTAATATTCCATTTATTGGTGGCTTAGATATTTACACAGTGGCTGTTGGTTGTGTATGCGGTAGCGGTAGCTAAATATTAATGCAAGCATTAATGTACATAATTACATAATATAGCAATGAACTTGAGCATACAACAAAAATTGTTTTTAATTTGAAATTAATTTGCACACGTGCGTCACTTATTTGCATCAAACAATTGCCAAACAATAATTAAAATCCCTGGAGATTCTAAATTTGTATAAAGAACCATTTATATTGTGAGCACATACATTGTATAATATTTAATGTAGAGGGGAATGAGAAAATTAGAAGTTTAGGAACAATGATTTTTAACAATAGGCAAATTATGTATGACTTGTATGGGATGTATAATTGTGTCTATATAGTTACTTTAGTAGGCTTTTTGTAGCATCAAGAGTTTTTTTTTTCAAAAGATTTTAAATAAGTGAACGCATTGATATTTATAAAATTGCATTAATATGAAAAAGTGAGTTAACATTTTAAGTACAAATTAGTATAATTATCATTACAAGTTACAAGTAACGAATGTATTTTTTTTTTTTTTTTTGGAAGTGTATTTAAAATTTTATCGAAATATTAGTTTTTGTCACCTCGGCAATTATATAGATAGAGTACTTATAAGATAATGTCACCATTTTCTATTTTTACTTTATTTTTGAAAAAAATCAAGTAATAGATTCGTTTTTTTTTTATGAAGACTTCATTTTTCTCATATTTTAGTGCTAGGATATGGACCGTTGACGCGATATAGGTTTTAGAGTAGATCTGTAGTGTTTTTTTTTTTTTGAAAGATCCTCCACCAAAAAGATCACTTTTCTCTGAACTTATTGATCTGAACTTATTGATCGGATCGACACCAAAACCTATATATTTCGAAGTGACGCAGATTCTGCAATCTTGAGAAAAAAAAACATTAAATTACTTAAAATTTGAGAAGTTGATACGTTTGATATTCAGTTTGGTATATAAAATAACATGACAGGTCCTGAGAATTAAAAATATATAAGAAGAAATTTTCATCAAAAATTCACTACCAGAATTTTGAATTTAAATTGAAGGGTTCGCATTATATAAGTAGTCTATAAAAGGGCTCAGAGCCAAAGGTGACCAACCCACAATTTCTTTATTTCAAGATAATTAAGTTTAAAAATGAAATTTTTGGTGTTTTTCATATAAATGCGAATATTAAAACTGGTGTAACAGAAAAACTATCACTTCAAAATTATAAAATTGGAGCTAAAATTTTCGTTATGTTCTTATACTATTTCCGCTATTTAACTCCAGAAAATCAAAAATGTCAATTGGTCACCTTTGGCTCTGAGCCCTTCTATATATAGATCAATGAAAAAATAAATTGGTAATAATCGCTAATACTAGAAAACTTTATATATATTTAAGAATGCTTAATATTAATAAATTAAGCTATAAATTAATATAGTTTTCACATCGCCCAAGGCTATTTATATAGATGTATATGTATTTATAAGTATTTTAGTGTAAGAAATATTTTTGAGTAATTTGTACATGATTTTAACTCTTAAAAAATCGATATTGTCTGAGATCGTCTGAACAATATTTTAAAACCTTTAAAATTAAATGCATATATAAAAAAATTAATTGCCTTATGACCACCTCTTTGTAGGAGGATTAGCCATTAGTCAATAAAAACATTGTTTTCTGACCTCTTCTGTCAAACATAATCTCACTAATAGCATTAGGAGCTATCTGCAAATGTAACTAATGGCATTAGGTGTTATCGTAGCATTTATAGATAGCACCTAATGCCATTAATGACATTTTCAGATAGCTCCTAATGCCAGATCACCAACGATATAAAATTTAATATCCAATCGAGAAAACCCAAAATTAAATGTATCTGTAGCTGTACTCTTCTGTAGCTAACTATTTATGACAATATGAAAACTTCGACAAAGTTAACATCAAAGAATATGTATCTATATTATGTTTGGTTGTAAAAATAATATAGATAAAAATTTGTTGAAGACAAAACTGATTTGGAAGTATAAAAATATTTACGTTTATATAGAAATAGGAAAATGTCTAATAAATATATATTTGGTTTGTTAAATTTTTTTAGAGCATCTGTATAAAAAATAATACAGCTTTCGAAAACTAGACAAACACTTAAATAAATTATGAGCTCATAACTTGCTAGACCGAAATGGCCTTAGCAAATCATGATCATAAAAATAATTGTTCTATTTCAAAGTAAATTTGCAAAGATAATTTAGCATACTGAAATGTAGCAAATATTATAGTCATAACTGCCATACCAAACTCCAACCCCTCTATTAACTCTCTGCATATGCTCTCTTCCTATAAAAATGGATTAATAATTCAGTTTTCGATGCTGCGAAATGGTCATAAAAAAGACATTATGTTTGACTGCGCGTTCTAGCGTTGTAGAAAGTATTATTATGGTTGTTGTATAACAACATTCATCTATTTGGTTGTAGCGGTTAATATTATACATTGTGTATTTTAATAGAGAAGTGAATATTTCACCCATTTCAACCAACAGCTAACAAACTATAATGGAATAAAGTATACATCATAAAATAGGTCTGAGCAACATATTGTTGTAGAACATAACGTGCCAATGTGCGGCCTTTTTATGTTAAATACTTTTTTTTTTTGGTTATGTTTTGTGTTTTTTTTTTAGAAAACTCATATAATAATGAAGATAGATTGGCACTCTGGTGAATTTTTTTTAATACAACAATGTGTATATATATATATATTTTTTTTTCTTCTTTATTGTTTCACAGTTCCAACGACATCGCATAATAATATAATAATAATAATAATAATAATAATATTAGGTATTATTTTTTTTTTTTTGTAGGACCATGTTGTGTGAAAAATATTGTCACATCAAAATGAAAATTATTGCGATGAGACCATAAAAAATAATTGTGTGCGGTTTTTGTTATCCTTTCATAAACTTGTTAAAATTAATGAGATTTTTTGGATAAATTTCTTTGTTGAAAAATTTCTTTTAATTATGATTAATAATGATTTATTGAATCGATCATCGAAAAAATAATAAAATCGAAACATATATTCAATTGATATTCATGTTTATAAACGATTATTTAAAAAATTAAATATATATATATGAAACGTGATTTATATGATATTTTATTTAAATTTTTACTTTAAATAAGTACCTACCATATATCTGTATGTATAACAAATGTAGACTATGTGAACACTTAAACTATTTGTCATTCATATATTCATATATATATATACACTACCGTCCAAAAGTCTCCGTACGACTTTTTTTTTAAATTCAATTGCAAATATCTTAGCAACCAGACATAGAAATGAGACAACTCTGGATTCGTTTAAAAGCTTGAAGTAGTGGCTTTCAAATGCATGTATGGCAATTGGATTCCTTTAACTATTTGGTGGTTTTTATTTTGCTACAAAAATATCATTTTTTTTTGGTCACAAATAACAGTGCCCCTTTTCACTTATTTAATGCAATACTGGAATAAATGACTCTAATCGAAAGTTTACAGTCTCTTATGAAGTTTTACATAAAAAAATATGAAGGGGCTGTCCAACTTCTTTTGTTTTTTTGGTTACTATGGCAACAGCGTTTATATATAAAAATGAATTTTAAGTGTCAAGGAGTCATTTATTATTATGCCAATGTAGATAAAAATTACTTATTTAACAAAATATGAAGAATATATGAACATTTATAGTGTTTTGTAAGGTTTTGGTCTTATCAGCCATTCAATTTTCCCCCTTAAATATTAACATATATTCAAAAATTTATGAAATACTTTTAGAAAAATTAACTTTTTTCTTACTAAAACAACTAAAAACCCTAGCAGAGGCTCAAACACGTTTAATTATTCATAATATACATTATTCTAATATGTGAACCTTAAAAAATCACTGTGGGTAAATCCGCCTTTTATTATCAAAAATTTTAAATCCTGATGAGTATAGGATTAAAAAAAATTGATAATATATAAACGCTGTTGCCATAGTAACCAAAAAAACAAAAAAAGTTGGACAGCCCCTTCATATTTTTTGATGTAAAACTTCATAAGAGACTGTAAACTTTCGATTAGAGTCATTTATTCCAGTATTGCCTTAAATAAGTGAAAAGGGGCACTGCTATTTGTGACCAAAAAAAATGATATTTTTGTAGCAAAATAAAAACCACCAAATAGTTAAAGGCATCCAATTGTCATACATGCATTTGAAAGCCACTACTTCAAGCTTTTAAACGAATCCAGAGTTGTCTCATTTCTATGTCTGGTTGCTAAGATATTTGCAATTGAATTTTAAAAAAAAGTCGTACGGAGACTTTTGGACGGTAGTGTATGTCACTATAAGATACTTCAAAGAAATGTCCATTATTCCTTAAACACAATGGCAAATTATTTAAAATTCTGATAAGCCCATTTTTGTTTTTGCATATTTTTATTTGCAGTCCAGTTAAAAAATATTATTGCGTAAATAAATAATATGAACATCAACCACCAAATATTTTTATTGCATTCATAAATATAAATATAGAAAGTCTTTATGATGTTATGAAATTAAGGGTGCAATAACACTACTAAACACATTTTCATTATAATCAAATGAAATCATATCATGAACGCATAGTAAACCAACAATTTCCTATATTATTGCATTTCCCTCTTGTGGGATTTATTTTCTTTTGTGCATGTTTATGGGGTTTGCTGCTGATATAGCTCATGTTCCTTGTTAATGTTCTGTATATACCAATTCGTCTATTTAATATGTATTATTATTATTATTATGTATATTATCTTGTTTACTTTTGAAATTAGTTTTGAATTGATGTAAATTGTGAATAAAGATAGAGTTAAATATAAAAATTATAGTGTAGGTTCATAATTTCTATTAGAAAATACTTAATATTATTAAACGGTCGCTCTTCAAATTTTTTAAAATCTTATTGAGTTTTTAATAATAATTACTTTTAATTACATTTTATGAAAAAGTACAGCATGGGGTGTAAATTAAACATGCTGCCAATTGTATTGGTACTGAACTTTATTTTTACAAATATTAAATTCATAAACAAAGAAAAATAATAATCTCTAGCTTTATTTTGTCATTCAATTGAATTCAAAATCAAAATATTTTCAAAAGAATTTTATTCCGCGTTCAATAGTGGGTCAATGATCAATATCCATTTACTCAATCTTAAGATAGAGCAAAAAGAACGAGGAATTTAACTTAAAATCGTCCAAAACTGCAGAAGGAGGGATTTACTAATATGTAGCAACACACTCGATTAAAATAACCCCTTTTCAGGGGTTTCACGTTGATATAAATCAAATGTCTTTTTCATTAATATCATGCATTTTAGACAAAAATTAATTAATTCTATTATATTTTGAATTTTAAGTTCAATAATAATTTATATTTGTCTAAATATGTAAATCTTAAACATTAAATTATCCAATGCGTGTACTTAATAAATTAATATCAAATTTTTCATCAGTTTTAATCGATTTCGTTATAAAAAAAATTATTTATAAATGAAAATAAAAGTAAAACTACTTCAATTATGCAAGCGCATCTAAAATTTATTTGTGAAAAAAAAAATAAACAATTTAATTCGACAGTAAAAGTCAGTTTTAATCAAATTTGTATTTGTTTACTGACTTCTTTAACTTATTTTAATTTATTACAAAAATTTGATTTATATAAAAAAAAATATCATGATGCTTAACCGGTCTGAATAAATTGTAGATTTTATGTATTATAATGTTTCTAATTAAACACATTTAACTTTTATTTATTATCACATCTTCCGAATAACAATGTGGTTTTTATCTAAATCACTTATTTAGTTATTACGTTGGATGGTACTGCCCCATTTTTTTTTCTTACAAAAATGATTCATTGGTAGCTTGTTTTTATATGGTGTTATTTTGGTCATGTTTTTTTGCCCAAAAAAAACGCCTTGTAAACATAGCAGAATATGTTTTCAAGATTACTTGAACAATCTTTTTATACTGGCATGTTTTTAAGAATTGGCGCCCTTCGAAGATAACGTTCCAGTTAGTGTAGCTATTTCAGCACTATATAGTTGAAAAGAAAATATAAATAACAGTAACAGTGGTAGGATGGTAGCATTTTGTTGACTCTTGTAAATCAAAAATTTCTCTTATTATGGTTGAATTTTAAAACAAGTTAATCACTTAATATTCCTTGATAACCCAAAATAATTGGTTTAGAATTTGGTCGGCGCAACACTCATTTTATTTATTTACTTATTAATCTTTTATTTCTTTACATAAATGATAAATTTTTACAAAATTATTGCCGGCAATAAACATAAATATAATATGAATTATATTATAAAATTCCTATACCTTTAATGAGGTATCCGTCTTAAATGAAATCAGTTTATATGACTCTTGGATGAACCGGTCCACCAGAGGAATTTGTATGAAGAAAATAAAAAAAAACTTTCTCATACAAACCTTTAAGTGAATGGGTCCACCCGAAATTTGTATAGATTGGTTTCAATTTAGATGGATGCTTCATCCACTTGCAGAACTTATATAAATACGATTGGGTAAAATTAGAAATTTAAATAATCAATATTATCTGTGGCTTATCTTATTTTATTTTCTATACAACGACGTAGAATCAATTATATTAATTTAAAAGGTCACAGGTGGAAAGCTCAATAAGCAATATGCGCTCTAAATTAATTTACTGTAATTCAATGAAACATTTCACAAAAATATCAACTACGAAAAGTGCACATACGTATTCAATTCATTACGAATAAAAATAAAAAAAAGTAAAAGAAAAATCAACTTCCATAATAGTACTACATAATGCAATAAATCACAAAATACCCCAACTAAAACTGAAATGACATCAGAAAATCTTTTTGTAATTGATACTAAAAACCTTAATTGGCATTTTTCCACCCTCAGGCCTCAGGCGAAATCTCCGTAATACTAATAGAAAATGCAACATCGAGAGGGAGTAGGTTATATGTGACGTGATTGAATGTCCACCGCAATAACCCCAAACCAACCCTCTTGTGAATACCTCTACCTTATACACATTGTATAGTATAATATCTAAATGTGAATCTATAATAAAATAACAGATCGAGGTAAAGTGGAAAAAAATTTCTCTTAAATAGAAATATAAGATAGAAAAATAACAGTCCCATCATTTTCATTATAATGTGTTTGTATAGAATTGCGAAATTAATGAAAAATCGGTGTAATAATTTGGCATTATATTTCTAAACCTGATTGCATGGCTATGTCATTAATATAGCTATCTAAAGGTGACATAAATTATGATTTGGTGTCAAGTATCAAATCGCATAAAATATTTTAAATTAACTTTCTTTGACTATATATTTATTGTCCGTGTTACATAAATAAATGAATGAAAAGAAACAAAAATATACACAACACCATGTTATAAACATTTTCTTCGTATTATGTATTATTATTATTATATTTTTTTAAATTTAAATAAAATATCCACTCAATAAATTTATAGCTAAAATATTCAAATCTACAATGTATATGACTGCATTTTACCGGGTCATTTACTTTAAATAAAAGTCGAGATGATAAAATCCATGTATATCTCTATTAATATTTAAGTTGGAATGATATAGAAAAAAGACTCAGTGGGAATATTTTCTACACCTGCTACCATTTTCTGTATAGCATTTTTGGTATTGTAATACCTACACTATATAATCTATATGCAACATAAAATGTATATAAAACACAAAATATATAATAAACGCTATAAAATAAAATAAGTGTTGCATAATATAAAGTTAAAGTATGAAAAGAAAATTACATATTATGGTGACGTGCAAGAAAAAAAAAATAATATTGTTAAATGACGTACTAAATATATGTACCTACCGAGTAAATATTACGACCGGTACGGCAACCCCACAAAAAGTACATTTTATATGCAATTATACAATTGTTCTCTTATAAGCATTACAAATCTTCTTTTGTTATTTAATTGAACTTTAGTTGTAATGGAATCACTAGGGACACTGCTCACATATCATCAGAATAGGTTTATAAGCTGTCTCATTCGAGGTCGGTTATGGTGCTATTTAAAAATAGAGAAAATATTTTCTAATGTAGTATTTTTAGGTAGAAAATTTCTTGGTGCTATTTTCGGAATAACAATTTTTTAGTTTTAAGGCTCACTAGATTTATTTTTTATGGAGGGTTTGCGGCGCTTTAGAAATTCACAGAGGTATTTTTTATGCTTTACCCAGTAAAAAAATAAAAGTATATATAAGAATCTGTTGAGAATGATATCAGAATATACCGTGCAACGTGCGTAAAGATTAGACCAGTCTGATTGTAAAGTTTTTTTTACTGGGTAGTTTAAACAGTGAGTACGTTTACCAGCAAGCAAGCATTTAATAAGTTCAATTTAAGACATTCTAATATAATTTTATTTATAAATTTTATTAATTATTTAATTTTTTTTTTTAATGCTGATCTACAATTTTTACTCTCTTTAAATATCCCCATTTTTATATTGTTGTTTTCATTGCGCAAATTGTGGCATATGTGTTGTTTTACGATTGCAATCGTTATATGGTTAAATTTCCCTAGAAACAACTACCTAAACTCTCACTTTGAGATATTATATCAAATAATCGAAAAACGGTCCCTATCTTAAAATGGGTACATATTTTATTGAAGAAGGTAAACTATACTGAGCCCTTAACTTAATTTAACTTAACTGCTATTATATTATTATTTCACTATTATAGTAATATGTTTCCAAAACAAGGGTGATAATGTCCTATTAGAGCATATTATATATAACACAGTAACAAACAAAATATAATAGAAATTTTAATAATTTATTAGGATAATTTTTTAAATATGAAATATTAAATGGTGTGTTAAGTTAAACTAAAAATTTAAATTTTGAAAAACCATTTCACCTATTCTCTAAGTATTCATTCTTTTCAATTTCTGTACAATGTACCTATTTTTAATGGAAATTTAATTTATTTGTTATTTGTGTGAAATACTTTGATATATCGTACTTTTATATCAACTATAAAAATGTATATACCTACCTTACGAAACAGCAACATTCTTTATTTGGCAATATGGCTCTATTCCCTAAAAAAAAAATTCCTCAAATTTATTATCTACTCTACATATTTACTATGTAAATTAGAAAATAGTTTATCGTTTGGCTTTCTATTTTGTTTTGTATAGCAAGAATGTGTAAATATTTACTTTAAACCCCTTTTAACATAATTCAATTTATATTTTATTTTGCTTCTTTTTTTTTTCAAGTAAATACACTCGATATTTAGATATTTTTTGTTATGTTACATAACTTATGTATAAGTATATTCTATATTATATGTAAGATTATATGCCGGTAACGTTAGATGCACGTTAGATGAATTTATGTTATAAAATAGAAATGGGAAAAAACTGTTTGTTGAAATGAAAATTCATCTATGCAAATGGGCGATTTCATAGAGAATAAGAGACCATAACGCAATAAATGCGACATTATATATAAAAGAGAATTGTTGCAAGGTCCATTACCGACTAATTTTTAAACGAAAAGATAACAAGACAATTTTTTTTTTTTACAAAAATAATTATTTTTGAACAATAAGGGAATAAAGTTGCTCCCTTCATCTGTTACGGTTATTTTTTCTAAATACTAAATTGGCACTATTCTTACATGAAAAAAAATTACCACTTACATGGCTTCTCATTCCAACTCACAACAAACTTTCTATCCAGTTAAAGCTTCTACATAATCACACTGATTCATATATACTACATCTTTTTTTACTAGCAGCGTATTATAATAATATAGAAAGAATATAATAGTGATATATACAAACTTCTGTAAAGTCGCCGTTCTAAGAACAAGTCGTCCGTAAAATTAACCTCACACCGTTTCATCGATAGACACCATTACCACTACTATATTAGAACCCATTTGCTTTCTTGCAAAATAGCTAAAAAAAAAAAAAAAGTATTATTATGTAGATAGACCATAGCCATATATATATATAAATAGGTATATTTATATAAATCTAGTATAAACGTTGTACTTATAGTCGAGAAATGGGGCTATAATCTGAATCAGATTCGGATATCTGAATGGAAATCCAATGTATTATATAAATAGGTTAGCATATATAATATCCACATATAAATAAGCGTAGGTACCAAAACTACAATGAGAAAAAGGAATTGTCATTTCTCAATCTATTTATCGAGTTATCTATATGCAATGAGAAGTTAGTGGTGTGTGATTTTATGGATTGAAGATAATTAAAATAAATTGGTATTATATGTATTGGTATACGTATAATTGATCGATGTATTTGAAATTTAGCACTGCCGTACTTGCAATCTATTTACATACATTGACTATTGAAATTGAAATATGAAAAGGATTTAAGAAATATTAGGAAAACAAAAAGCGGATTACAATTTATATATATAAAAATTTCAAGTACACTAATGAGCGTATTCATACCATTGGTACATAAAGAATATTATATTTATGTTTATTATTCGCTTAACAATAATCATATATATTGATAAAGTAATATTAGAAGTTTTGATCTAAATAAGTTTAATCCTGACCAGAGAGAATTCTTCTATAACTAAACCATTTATTAGACAACTAAAGGTTTTACTTGTAGAAGATTTTCACATTCATGAAAACAAAATTATTTAACATATTAATAGTATTATTGTACATATTTTCATTTATTAACAAAACAAATCACTGCTGAATGTTTTCGCTGTCAGTGGCGGACCAACGTCTTTGTAGACAGAGACTTTTGAACAGTAATCATTTTTTGTGTTAAAGAATTGTGCTCTAAAAAAAAACTAAACTCCTTTATTAAACGAGAGTATATTTGTATACAAGTTTATATTCATTTAATCTACCGTATTATGAATCGCAGTGTCTGTATGACATTACGATGTCTAATATGTCAAAAATCACAAACAAACAAAGTACTTATCAGTATCGCAGTTTCTACATTTTGGTCTTATCGCAATCCTGACTATGTCTGATTTCCAGCCCCATTTAATTTTTTTACTACATAAGTATTTGTTACATTGGAAAAATAAATTCTAGTTTTAAATTTATTGTTATTTCTAGTAAAATTCATGTCAGCAAACTTTTTTATTTAATTTTTTTTCTGTTGCCTAAACAGCATTAATAATTATTAGTGATTTATTTTAATCAATCAAAAATTAATTACATAAATTGAAAATAATTAAAATAAACATTTATCATTTATTCCATACAACTGTGTCATATGTAGGAGTAGGTAGATAATTTATATATTTCTACAAAAATATATAACGTATAAAAAAATATCCTCATTCTAACAACCACATTCTTCCCTTACAAAAACCATTTTATATTATAATCGTATTCTCGTTCAGTTTTCCATTTTCCCATTCACCAATCGTACCAATTTAATATCTCTGAGGCTAAGAAGGCGTGTAATTGAACATTCAAAAAATCTCCACTCTCGAATGAAGACGTCTTAGAAACCGATTAGTTCTTAAATAAGAGATATTGTTAGATAAATTTGTACAACGATTTAGGTTAAACGAAATTAATCATTGTTTAATATGAACGAAAAAAAAAACAAAAAAGATATAAAAAAAAATGAATATTTATTTCTATATAGAATAGAATATACCTTTTCCATATATTAAGTAATGATTAACGTAGCAAAAAAATACAGACCATCTCTAAATTTTCAATTAATTTTCTAAAGTGTTCTTTTTAAGTAATTCCAATTTAAATAAATGCAAAAAAAAAAAAAGATTGAGTAAACATAATTAAAAATCGAAAAGCACATTTTAATTTGCTACTGATGTGCAACAAACGTGTATAGGTGGCATAGTATAGGTTCACGCCACCTAAGTCGTAAGTATTTTCTTGCTCTATATTTATAATGCCTGTATATGAAAAGCTTTTAATGGATATACTTATCTCGTATATTTTTTTTATTTTATTCATTGTCAATGGCGTAGTTAGAGCAAATTTTTGTTCAACAATGATTTTTTCTTGTTTTCTTAATAAATATTTTTCTCTCCCCATTGCCTACTGAGTATCATCTACATTGTATATAATATGGTGGATGTTTTCACCCCCATCTCTCAACCTTTTAAATTTTTAAGTGCCTTCGGATTTAAAAGAAAAAAAAAACGAAAGAATAATACTAAATTTTTTAACGATATAAACTCTTTGTACGCGTTAGACTGTAACATTTTTGCCCAAGAAGAAAAGAAGGCAGAATACACGCTTTAATGTAGTCTAAACTTTTCGGTAAATTTTTACACATTTTTCATTCCCACCATGATGCTTTAAATCGACTTCGGTTTAAATTTTTTTTTCTTTCTATCTTCTTGCTATGTATGTAATATGTAAATATCAGTTAAATTACGGCAATGAATTACAATACATACCATACATATTATTCATTCTATTAAAGATATATAATATTAATTGCATTTAGATGAATTAGTTGTGTGTTTAATACAATCCAATATCCCTACTGAGAATTTAACCGAAAATCCTTAGGACCATTCACACAACGTTTGGAAAAATATTCTAACAATGCTCGGAAATTGAAATCCTTATAGATATTCCTAAGGATTTACTATAACAAATTTCAGAATTTTTACCAAACCTCCGAATCGAAAGATCTGTATAACTTCCTTTAACATTTTTTTCTGATATTGTTGGGAGAAATATCCTACCATTTCCAACCATTTTCCTGACATTGCTAGGAGAACTAGTACTCCGGTTTTCTTTATATATTCCAATGCAGAACAATTTTCTAAGAATATTCATTTTAATTTCCAATCATTATTATAACTTTTGCTAGCTATAGTATGACTTATGCCAATGTTACTATAATATATTTTACCGAAATGATTCTCTTAATCTAAATAATATGAACTTATTTCCGTCTGAAGATGAAATATATTGTTTCAAAAACGTTCGCATTTATTTCAAAATAAAAACGTTGTTTGTTCCATCAGAATAAAAGCCGCATTACGCGATGATACATTTCATAGAACATCTTCGTCGGCCATTTCGTATTTTTTCAAATAACTTCCAATTGAAGGTTCTTACAAAAAAATACATCTATTTGAGACCCTCTTTATTTTATGGAGAAGCGGATTTTTCTCATATATCATAAAAAAATTAAAAATACTTTTTTT
The DNA here is from genome assembly GCA_011634745.2 of Catotricha subobsoleta. Taxonomy (NCBI): domain Eukaryota; kingdom Metazoa; phylum Arthropoda; class Insecta; order Diptera; family Cecidomyiidae; genus Catotricha; species Catotricha subobsoleta. The sequence goes on along the minus strand of JAABKK020043560.1, from coordinate 19,901 downwards.
TTACACTAAAACTTCTTTTATGGGCTCGGAGGAGGTTATGATGCATGGGGAAAAGTTGCGCCTACATAAAATAATGAGGTTCTCTAATAGATGTTTATATTTTGTAAGAACCTTCAATTGGAAGTTATTTGAAAAAATACGAAATGTTCAACAAACATGTTCTATGAAACAAATAAGTATTGGTTTGGCAAAATTTTTACTTCATTTTTGAGAAATTTGAAAATTTTTGAAAAAAATCAAGTATATTGGGTTTACAAATTTTTATTTTTTGGATTTTGAAGGTCGACCAAAAGACGTAGTTTTTTTTTAAAGAAAAATATACACACTGACGTTTTTTAATATTTCGTTTTTTGTCTTGGGAGCTAATTTTTTTTTTTCGGCAGTATTATGTACTTAATTTTTTTTCGACCACATGTTTTTTTTTTTTTTTTTTACCAAAATGAAGTCGGTGTACCAATAATAGTTTGTTTTTTTTAGGGTCATAATTACCGGAGCATGAAGTCTTAAAATATTGAAAAAATCGTTGCAGACCAAATTTTGAAAAATCATAACTTGACAATTTGACCGATTTTATTGATCTAAATTGGTAAATTAATGAATTGTAATTTTTGATGGATATCGAGGTTCCCATACATTTTTCGACAACCCCATGCAATTTAATTTATTTCTTGAGAAGAAGAATTGATAAATCTCCTATATTTTGAGAGGGTTCATGCGATGAGAATGAGAATGAAGAATATTAATATAAAAAAAATTGTTTAAAACTCATGTTGTTTATTTCATTCTTAGCTACCATTTATTTGCATAAAACTTTTACAATTCAATTTCAATTTCAAATTTCAAATAAAATTATCAATCAAAATGAAAACAAAGCCACTGCATACCGAGCAAGTACCTTTTATTAATTAATCTCAAAAATATATTTTATTCAGATGTTTAAGAGGAATTAATTATCAAAATAAATAAATACAACGAACATTAATTAGTCTAAAAATAGACTTTTATTCAGATGTTGTACAGATTCGATATTTTTATCAATTTAATGCATTTTCAATAACAATAAATTCTTTCATAACATTAGTTTTTTTTTTCTTTTTATTAAAAATGAAAAAAGCGAAGAGAAATTGATTCTTTGTGCAATGCAAATAATTTTTTTTTTTTTAATACATTGTAGATTTTTTTTAAATCATTTTTAATATTAATCAAGTTTTTATTTATTTATCTATTTTTTTTATATATATATAAAATATGGTAGTATAATATGCTATGCAAAAACAATAATAATTGACTTTGGTAATTTGTTTTATTGCAATTTTATTCGTTTCATCTTATGTATAATTTGTAGAAATGTATAATTACTAAGCTGTGTAATATGCGTTATTTCAAAACTAAGAGAAATAGTTTAAAGTACAATTTATAACCTAATTAACATTTTTTTTTATTCTTTTTATTTTTTTTCTATAAGCTATCACATTATCTATTGGTTTTCTAATGAAAATTTCAAATACATCATGTTAACATAATTATTTGTTTAATAATACTTACATATTCTATAACAAGCAAATTTAATAAATGGAAATTTTCGTAAGTGAATAAAAAACAAAATTAAGTAGTTTTAATACATATATGAATGTAGTAGAAGTCCGACCTCTAAAATTAAAAAAAAAATATTTTCGAATAATCAAATATCGTCGATTGCGATTTATCGATGAATTCCACCAATTAAATCGATTAATCAATTTAATTGTAATCGATGCCTGACTTTAATATGAAGTTAATGAATTTAAGTAATTTATCTTATGGACCCAATTTTCAATTTATAATATTTATGCTTTCAGACAAAATCGTGAAGTTCTCGAAATTGCGCACATATTTATTTATGCGACCTTCTTGAATATTAATTTTCCCAACAACAACAAAATTATAACTTTAGAAAAGACTTTATTTATTGTATAGTCTTCTAGCTTACAAGATTTCGACTGTTGATTGATTGATTTTACATTAGCATATAATATTTGAAATATTACATTTCAGATTTAAATTTTTAATTAATATAGCGGAATGTGCGTTTGGTTGCCATGGTATTTAAAATGAAATATAAACTAAATCTATAAATTAATGGAAATCTAAAATAATGGCATTAAATTATTTATAAATTATAAATATAATTAAAATAGTTAATATAATAAACAACAACAATAAATTTTTATTTTTGATTATTGTATTGCTGATGTGTTTAAGGCAACAGACCGGCTATCTGAAGTGTGTGGATTCGTAACCACTCGAGTCATAAATTTTTAAGGAAATTTTCTTAAACATTTACTTGCTCTCTGAGTTCGATTTTATTTTCAGAATGTTAATTTTCAAGAATGTCTAGTTTTTCAATTCAATTTTAGTCTTAACATTAAGTTATTAGCAATACAAAAATATTAATAAAAATATAATATAATAACAATAAATATTTCAATTGCAATTGAAATAATTATAATAATTGGTAAAATAAAAAAAAGAAAAATTAAGTTTATTTAAATTTGTAATTAAATGTTTAAGAAATAGTTTTCCATGAAAAACACATATTTTCCAATATCTGGAACTACTACTATTATTGTTCATTTTCTTTCATTTTCTAATTTTTATTACATTAACAATTAACTATAAATATGTTTAAAATAAAGCATAAAAATGTACTATAAAGGGGTATATATTCATGAAACGTGTTATTTGTCATATTCCTGTCAAACTCCATATGAAAAAAAAAACAAATATAACAAATAACACGATTTAACACGTTTCATGAATACCCCTTAAATTAAAAAGATATCGTATTATTTTTACACTCCAGTTTATTCACGGTCATTACTACGGAAGGAAAACAAAATTAAATTTTTATATTAAAATATTTGAGATGGAAAAAATGAAGTCGTTGAATTTTCGAAATATATTTCATAGCGTCAAATATGCAAATTAAAATTTATGACTGGGACAAATATACGAATATTATTGTTGCAATTATTTAAATAAAGCTTAAGAATAATCGAAAGTTATACGAAAAATTAATTTCAAAAAATAGTGTGAGATAGACGAATTATATGTAAATTGCTAATTTTTGTACTAATTGTCATTTATTCGTATATTAAACATATATAATTCATAATTTAAAAATTATATACATTAGATAGAATATCGAGATATGGCTAAACCAAATAAAAATTTATTTTATTCATATTTATGATTCTCTGCAAAAATGTGAATTAATAATAGTTTAAACATTCCAAATTGTTGGAATAATATTAGAATATATTATAAAATACTACAGAATTAAATAATTTAGTGATCGAATAGTGAAATAATGTTTTTAGCGAATAATCTCAATTTTAATAGATATGCAATGCATAGTGAAACATATTTTCTATTTCACGCTATAATAAATATAAAAACGTTATTCGCAATTAAGATAATCTTGAGTTTGATATCAATAATATAATAATAATACATATTAAGATCAATATTATTTTTTAACAACAACAATCCTACAGACCTTAAAATATTTTTACTAATTTAGTTTTTATTATAAAATAGTTAATTTAAATTATAAAAAAAATAACTATTGGTGTTTTAACAGAATTTTGAAAATTTAATATTTGTTAAATTTATATTATTTGTTTGCCGCAATAAATACTGTGTTATATCTCTGATTAAAACATGTATAATACATTAGTGATCCAAAAAATCAACTATTTATATTTCGCGGTTATAGATTGTTCCGTTTCGAAAAAAAATCAACCAAAATTTTTGGGTACATTGTATCGAAAGTGCAACGTGCGCTAATGTATTGACTGAGTAAGGGGGGATCCGTACCTTGTTTACTATTCAATGAAAAGAGCCCAAAAAAAAAACTATTTTTAATTTGTATTTTTTTTCGGTTATTTTTTTATCGCTTACATAGATAAAGAATTGAAAAACTATCTCAAAAGCACACGGTATACTTTGATCCAATGAGTCCCAAATTTTGGTAGCTTTATTTAAATTTTCATAACTAAACAATCTGTGTATTCATCACCCCGAAATACGAACTATTCATTATTTCATGCATGAAATGGGCGATCCTAGTGCACATATATTCCAATTGAACATTATTAAAATTAAGAGTATTTTAATTTATGATAAAACGTAACGAGAATGAAAAATTAAAATATATAACTTTAGAAACATAAAATAATAGATATAAATATTTTCTACATTTCTACGAATAAAAATAATAAAAGAACCTTTTTTGCCGTTGGATTCAATTTAATTTTTCTTTAAATAAGTAATTTTTTAATTTTGATATAGCATGTCTTACAAAATAGCTAAAACCGCTAGATTAAAAGAATATTCTTTTATCATTATAACACAAAAATTTTCGTTAAAATTATAAAATATATTATAGTATGTTGTATTGCTTGGAGTAAGTACAGGTACGTACATAATAAATTTATTTTTATTTTCTGTTATTTATATACATATTTTTATTGCCATATATTCGATGGTATTACATCATCTTCAGGGATAAAATAAATACATGTATGTATTATATAAATTATTGGTTATTACCAATTCAAGTAATGAAATAAATATAAAATAATTCTAATTTTTTTTTTTTACCAAAATATCACATATTAAATACTAATTTTTACAATTTATTTTATATATTAAAGTTTTAAATAGATATTCAATTTAATTTTGTAAAAAATCGAATATATGACAATAAAAATATGTATACAAATAACAGAAAATAAAAATAAATTTAATTCTGTACTTACTCCAAGTAATACAACATACTATAATATAGTTCATGTACACAGCAACACAAAATATTTAGATAAATTATAAAATATACTTCTCACATTGAATTCTCATAAAAATCGACATAAAATTTAAAATCAAATCAAACAATTTTTTTTACATTATACATACATACAGAGTACAGATACAATCATACATATATCTCTCACTTTCACTGTTTTTCTCTTTGTCAAATTAACTAAAACAATTGTATAATTATAAAAAAAAACAAGTCACGTTCTAAACTAGTATTGCTTTTAGATGGTAATCATATAAATTTATCAACAATCATAACGCTGATATTTTTCTCCTAGTAATAATGAGAATAATTAATAATATAATAATATATTCAAAAGTATGCCTACGTTTTTCATTTGAATTTTATGTGGGTTCTAATTGTAAAGTATTCAATCTACTGATAATTATCGATTTTTTTTTTCTAAACAAATATGAAGTTCAAAAATAAATGGTCTTATAAAGCAATTAATTTAGTTTTGCATTTGCTTGTTTCCCATTTTTCCTGCAACTTTTGACTTTCTGGTTCAGCAATTTCTTCCGGTTGTGATGTTTCCATATCACGTTTATAGTTTAATGGCTATATAAAAATATATTAAACAATAGTTTATATTATGATACTAAATCTAGACTTAGTTACCTTTGAAGCACCATATTTTCTGGGATCTAAGTTCATTCCGATATTTTGCATACCCTTGGCTAATTTCGACAAGGGGCTTGTTAAAGTTTTAAGTTGCTTTATTGCATTTTCACTTTGCGATGCTGTTAAATTTAGTGATAGATCTCTACGGGGTGGGGAACTGAAATCGAAAAATCTCAATAATTATTTCATGTTAATGAACAGAAATGGAGACAGAAGGACCCTGAATAATTAAAAATCAAATCATACTTTGTTCCACCAGGAGATGAGGAATCAACCCGCATTTCTACAGCGCTATGACAAAACTTTTGTCCGCTACTTTTTGCTAGACTACTTAATTCTTCGATTTCTTGTATATGAATTTCGGGTGCTGGACTTAATGACCTGATCGATGGCGACGCATTTTCAAGCATTCGAGCGGGCATCATCACATGATCGGTTACTGTTGAAATCGACATCGCAGAAACATCTTTCGATAGTTTAGCATTATTATCTCTATTTGCGAGTTGTGACACTGAAGATAATTCATTTGATGCCATAACAATACCCACACTTGGCAAAAACGAATTTTCATTATAAATAGGATTTTCTTGAACTAGATCTGTGGTGTCCGGTTCGTAAATACTGCAATCATTTTCATCTGAATCCGAACTGTAATCAACACTTTTCTGATCTTTACCACCTGCAAATTGGGCTTTATCACGATTTTGTCCAAGATCCTGATCAAGCACTAAACTAGTTGGATTATAAGCAACATGTGGATTACTATTGTTTCTTAATTTTTTTCCCGTTCGAATTTTTGGATTCAAGCTTTGACTTAATTTTGAAAATTGTCCGGCAACATTACTTAAGGCTTTAGAACCAATTTGAACGAGCTGTGACTCCGATAAATTTCTGGGCATACCCCTTGGTACATCCAACATTGGTGTTCGGCTTTTCCTACGTTGCAGAGTACCGCCTGTTGAAAATTGCACGTCAGTTTTGCCGCTACTTTCAAGTGCAATACGAAAGAATTCAATAATAGCAGTTAATGATTCTAAAAATAATAAAGAATTATTAGGGAATATTTTTACTATAAGCTATTTAAAATATTAACCCAAAACTTCCTCTTGTGTCTTAATTACAACTGCCACATTATTAAAAAATCTAATATTAGGTGATCGTAGCATATGAAAATAACCCTCAACTCCATCAACAACATAGTTAAATCTCAAACACAGATGTGGTGCTACAGATCCTTGAAACATTTTCGTTTGTTGAAATAGACCTAATTCAATTTGAGTAATATCATTTAAGAGAACTTTCTCAAAACGAATAATCTTATCTAAATGTGAATCGTATTCAGCCACCAAATAGCGATCATCGGTTAAAAGTAAGATTGTGTCAACTTCAGTTTCATTTGGGTCACCAGTACTGAAAAAAAAAAAATAAACGATATAAGATTTCTATTCATTATGAAAAAACTAAAAAATAATTTACTTTGGATCTGCATCAATTAAACCCCATGCTCCAATCGGCAATTGTGATGCGCCTAATAACATTCGTTGACAATCTTCAACTAATAACCGCGCATGCTCGGCACCTTCAAGAGCATCTGTATCCTCAGGAACCACTTGGCCGCCAAATGCATTTAAAGATTCTGCTGAAACTGGATTACCAAGCATTAAGTCAATAGTTGCCTGGCGATATGTGTCCTTAAATCTGGCCAGATAATAACTATGAATAATAGAAAACAAAGTCAATTTTATTATTAATCTATTTTATAAGAAAATAAAAAATTGGTGTGCCTAATTCGGTTATTTGTTAAAAACAAAAAAGAAAGAATTCGCGGACCTTGAAAAAACAATTATCGTTTCAGCTAATTGCAATTCATTGTTTAATGCTCCATAATTGTAATATCCACTAGGAGGTTCAACGGATGTTTCAGCAATAGACATAATCGTTTTTATAGTATCGTCATCTTGTAGTTCATTATAGTGTTGAATATTACCATGTATTAAATCAATAATACACTGACGAAATGTGTCATTAAAATGTTGAATGATGTAACTATAAATGTTTGATAATTTGTTGTTTGGTTACACTACACCTAATTTACCTACTTAATATTATGTGTTACAGAAATTTTATTACAAAATCTCAGATAAAGGTAACTATTTAAATTAATTATTATTATATACTGGGAGTTACAGATTTAATTATTACTTTGAGTATATATAATGTTATTAAAAAAAAGCCTCCTGATTTTTTTTATACTACGGGTTTTCTCCTTGACGGCTCTTTTAAGGTTTAAGAAAACACATAGTGTGACGTAAATTACGATTTGGTTTTTCTTCTTTTAAATCTCACATCCAAAAATTAGTTTTAATTGATGGACCATAAACATTAACGGCTCTTCTTCTTTTCAAGAAATAAAAAAATATATTTTCGGATAGAGATATGTTTATAAAATGTTCTCACTGAGATTTTGTATAATTATGCATTTACTGCTGATGAAATTGTAATATTTAATTTTTTTAATTAAAAATGTGAATATTTACCGATTAGCTGAATTCATTCCATCTTTCATTAAGCCAGTAAATTTTCGTTCACCTGTCCTTGTATAATCACCCTTTAAGTAAACAACAAAACAGAAATAGACTTGTGAATAAAATATATGTTAGAAGTTTAAATTGAGTGAAGTAAAATGAAAACTAATAAAGGGTGCTGACCTTCAAGGCATTAGTTCCAGCATATTGACGACTTATAATATCGCCATTATTTGCCCATACAATCATAAATGGTGATTTTAATTGTTCAGGAACTGGTGAATAAGGTGGTACTAACCCAACTTTAACTAATTGTGATTCTAAAACGGCTTTTCCAATTGCTGTTTGAACAACATTTGTACGATCTAAGCAGTCCATACAATTTACACGAAATATAGCATTTTGGTCACAAATCGCACCCTTTGTATCACGCCAATGAAATCCCATCGAACCAGCTTCTGGTGCTAATGCTTCAATTAGAGCTGACACATTTTCGAAACGCATACCGCGACTAAAATAGGAATTAAATCAATTATTTCTATAAATAATAGATAATTTTAAAAATATATATTTACCAATAATCATGAAAATCAAATGTCACGTAAATTAATTTATCGTTATTATATTTTACAACATGATTTCCGTATGCATCAAATATAACTTTCTCTTTTCCACTTTGTTCAACTAAATTTATTATGCACACAGACTTATATAGTTTTAGATCATTATTAAAATGTTTTTCAAACGCAATTTGCGTTTCAGCTTCATCTGGGTTAACAAATAATTAATTAATATAGTATTATTTATCTATAGTTCTATAAATTTCTAATATTACCTTTGTCAAGACGAGGAGGTGGTCGATATTTATAGCCAGGTTGACTCCAATAAACTGGTACAGAACCTCTTACCTGTGTAAAAGCCATTTGATGTTCTCCAAATGATAAAATCTGTTCTGTCTCAACATAGTTAGCACAGTTTCCATCTTCGTCTATGCCTCGACGTTTATATCTGGGTGTTGTTGATAAACAAAAATTTTAAGTTAGATAACAATTTTCTTTAAAATCGGATTTTTCTAATGACCTGGTTCCCGCTCTATAACGTGACCGCCTTGAAATCAAAGCTAAACTAAAGCAATCCGTTCCAATTATACACTGTTCGATTTGTACAAAACCTTGAATTATTGGTAGTGCCCAGGAATTATCCTAAATGTTATTTGCAGCATTATATACTCAGTAATATAATATAAATAATTGTTGTTTGTCGCCTTTAGCATTACTTACATTTAATTTAATAATATCTTTAATCATATATTTGTTCCAATAGAAACGGTCATCGTATTCATTTTCATATCGTCGTTGTAAATTATTTGTGATATCTCCATCCAAACAATAGTAAAAACTATCAGATTCGTCAAATATTTTATGTAATTCATCTGATATTCGTTTTTCAATTTTAGTTGGATCTTTAACTGCATTCTTTGAACGAATTTGATTTGATGCTAATGCCGCTGCTTGTTGCGTTGTATTTTTAATTGTACTACCAGCTATTTTAACTGCTCCCCATGTCTTATTTACCAACTGTGAACTTTCAAATAAACGTGGCTTTGTTGGTGGACTTGGACTTACAATATTTGCTGATCTAAAATTTCATATAAAAAAATATGATTCACATTGCTAATGATTCATAATTTCGAATTAATTACCTAGTTGGACTGTGTCTTGGACACGGAATCAAAACGGTATCTGGTTCATCATCACTTAACATACAAATACTTTTAATTTTATAAACTAAATGTGGTGGATATACGACACCAATAGGAACAGCTTCTCTTACTATAATTAGATGGGGCTCATATACACCTGGCAAAGACACAATTCCCAATATACCTGGTGTTATGCCCAGACATTCTATGTCACCAACAGATGATAAATCCCATCCTGCATTAAAACAAATCAATAAAATGAGTCAGATAAAAATAAATTATATTGTTCGATCCACCCCCTTTTCATGTTTTTTTTTATAACAAAAAAATTAGAAAGTGTAATCGATCGATATTCGCAATAATAATTTGAGTATTTAATTACCTGCTTTAATTGAAAATTCTGATGTTGTGCGATGCCACCATAAACTTTTTTCTTTTCTGACAAATATATAAAAATTCTCTGTTTGAAACACTTCCATTTTTGCTGAAAAGATAAAATAAACAAATGATAATATTTTTATTTTACTTTTTGACAGCTAAATACTTTTATTCAGAAAGTTTGACGTTTTATTGTGCATACATTTCTTAGGTTTTGAGTGTTTTGACCATTTCAGCCACATTCGTTTGGATCAAAGTAGGTAACTATTATATATAACATTTTTTGGTTTGGATTGACAAAAAACGTTTAACTTTCATGATTACACAGTTTCTGTTTTTAAATTTTTACCAATTACTTTTTAACCTTAATGAATTTTTTTTTAACAGCCTTCTTTTTTATTTCAAAAAATATATACTATTTTCAACTATGTGATTCTAAAATTTCACATAAATGTAGCATATTGACGTTATTTATTGGTTCTGTGCTTTCCTGATTTATTTGATTAGATACATAAATTGTTGGGTTGGGGATTACTGCTTCCTGGCTGTGTAATACAATAAGCTATAGGGCACTAGTATGTGATTGCAATTACAAATCGTCTGTGGGTGAGCTTTGGAGAATATTATTTTTATATCAAGATTTTTAGCAGGAGATATGTCAATACTCTTTCCACTAGCACGACCTACTTTCGAATATCAAAATCATCCATTTCCTCATCGCAATTTTCGAAAGAAGATTTTTCCTTGCAATAATTAAATAAATGTTTTGTTTTGACCTGTTTGATTTATGACGGTTTGGACGGCTAAGTAAAAATACTATGTAATAGATAATGAAACGAACCCATTTTTAAATTCGGTCAATTGCGTTATTAAACTTGATTTTTAGTCGGTTTTTCTCTTTTGACATATTGTTGTTCTCGAATTTTCATTATATTTCTATTAATAAAATTGCGAAGACGTCGCAATGTGGCGTTTATTTTATTAATATAGTTTTGAATAGGATTATTAATTTTACTTCAGATACTTACGTATTTTGCTTTTCCACCATTATTGTAAATAAATACAGTGTGAATAAAGCGTTACACAAAAAACAATGTCGCAAACAAAAAGTTGTCGCGGTGTATCTCGTGTACTTGCTAAATTAGAAGAGTCTGTACAAGCGGGCAAATATTATGAGGCTCATCAAAAATACAGAACACTTTACTTTCGATATTTATCACAAAAACGTTTTGATGAATGTTTGGAATTACTTTATAATGGAGCACTGACTTTTTTGCAAAGTGAACAGTACAGTAGTGGAGCCGATCTAGGTTTACTAGTTGTGGACACATTGGAAAAGACCACTGTCCAAGACAGTGAACTTTGGATACAAAGATTGGGTATTCTATTGAGTAAAATAAGTCCTAATATGGTTGAACGTGAAACATTCTTGGTATGTATTTGATGAAATAGCACACCCACACATCTTACCCTTAAACTAAAAAATATATCAATTCAATCTGACGACTTACAAATATACATATATATTTGCTCTTTTAGGTAAAATCTGTAAAATGGAGTAGTGAAGTATCTAAAAATAAAATGGGACACCCACTGATGCACAAGCTAATAGCACAATTAATGTGGGCTGAAGGTAATTTAGAACAAGCAAGACATCATTTTCTTCTATCTAAAGATGGCTCCGGTTGCGGTCAAATGCTTATTCAGCTAAGTCAAACAAAGGGTATACCACGTGAAACAGATTTATTTATTGCGCAAGTTGTATTACAACAATTATGTCTAAAAGAAATCACTTCAGCCATGGAAACATTTCAAACATACACAAAATATCATCCAAAAATTTCACGTACCGATCCTCCATTCTTAATGCCTTTACTTAATTTTGTGTTTTTTCTACTAAAAATCATAGAAAGTAAAAAATTAGCAATATTTAAAAAACTTTGTGAATTGTATAAACCATCATTGGATCGTGATCCATCTTATGAGAAATATTTGGAAAAGATTGGAGTTTTATTTTTTGGTGCACAACAAACGCCACAACGAAGTGGTGGTGGTCTATTTGGTGATTTAATAAATCAGTTGTTCCAAGGATTAGACGATGAAGAAGATGATACAACAGCATTAAATGTACGGCCAGTTGAAAATGATTTAGATTAAAAATAATCCAAAAATTAACAAGCGCGCTCTTCATAAATAAGTAATCAATGAGAATATTATCTTAGCAATTGACTAATTAAAGGAATTCAATAAATTCTAAGGAATCATATTTTCATTTGCTTCCATTTTTATTAATATGTTTCAATTCGGTGATAGTTTCAATAAAATAATTTATTCTAACAATATTGATTTAATAATAAATTAATATCTTGCATGTTCTCAATTCAAGGACGCTGAAGTGCTTTTTATTTTATTTTATTTCATTTTTTATTTTTTTTGTTTATTAAGTATACATATTATTATTATTATTATTATTATTTTTGTTGGTTTCGAACATGCATAAAAAACATAAGAAAAAGAGTTATAGTGTTCCGCAAGTACCTACTGAATAATAACAAACAGACATCAACTCTTACTATGTACTTGTACTTACTTGATACTATTATCGATTAAGCGCAGAAAATGCTTATAACCATACATGATGTTAATTTTAGAACTAAAATAAATAAAAAATAATTAGATATTTAAGCAAATCACCGTTTTTTTTTCACATAAATCTTAAAGCGTATAAATGAAATGGATGAAAATATAAAAAAAAAACTTAATTTATGTATAAAATAATTAAATAATAAAAAAAAAAGTTTTGGAATTAAGGACAATGAATTACAATTAATTACAAATTAATAAAAATATTTCAAAATAGATTATTATTTTCTTTATTTTTTGGTTCTTCTAAATTTTTGCAGGTCAACATAAATTTTTTTTCAAGATAACATTAAATTTATGAAAAATAATATAACATTTATATTGTCATATTTGTATAAGTATGACCGTAAGTATATTGATTTCATAATTCACATATTCTGTTGGACTTTTATAATAACTAGCTGTACTGGTAAACCAACTAAACATTAATAAAATTATATTTAAATGTCTTTTAATTGTTTTAATTTGAGTTAAATAAACTCATTCGTTATTTGAATAATTTCTAATCCGTTCCATATGTCCATTTTTGATGAACACTTTAAGGTGAATGGCGTCACCCTTGCTTATTATCCGCACAAACTATATTCCAGGTTTCATTATTTTACATATATATTAGGATGTTTCAAATAGTGAATCGCTCTTCCCAACCTCTAAATCACTTATTTTTGTCATTTTACAATTTTCGATTAATTCAATTCATAAAAATTTCTCAAACACTCGCCCTATCCCAACTTTTCCACTTTTAGATGAATTTTGTTAAAACACAGTATTTCAAATATGTTTAACGATTTAAAAAGAATTACAAACTAGATGGTGGTTCAGAAATTTTGTATGAATTGACAATTATAAAATGACAAAAATCAAAAGTGATTTAGAGATTGGGGTGCGATTAACTTCTTGAAACACCCTAATGCATATACAATAAAATATAAAAGTAGAAAAATATTATATAGACAAAGTATAGTCTAATGATTGTCTTAATATATCCCAGCAAATATTTAAGGCCTTCTATATGTATCCAAGATATTCCTTCCAGATTCCAATATTCAAGAGATCATCTTAGCAATATATTTGATATCATGGCAGGTGGAATTTTCTGTCTTTTCAATTTCTTTACAATATTATCAAAGAGAAAAATTATCTAAGATATCTCAAATACATTTATAAATGAGTTTATTGTCTTTCATATTTTAAGACACACCTAAAAACTACTTTGCTTGCTCGAATACCTTATAAACATATTGTAATAGGGTTAGGTATGGGATATTTCTCACCAACATTTCTTCTATATTTTTAAAATTAATTTCAAAAATGTATATCCACTAAATTACATCTCTAATATGTTTACCAATATTTTTAAACGTTGGTAGCATATTCCAAACAAAATCAGACAATTTCTCATTTATATGAAGTAGGGCTTAGTTCTTAAAAATATCACAACAAACAAAATCGATATTAGTTTTAATCAAAAGTAGACTTTTAAGTTTATTTAATTGAACTGATTTCTACCATTTTCCGATAAAAGAAAAATAGAAAATATTAATAACAAAAAGAAAACAAATAAATAAAAAGAAAAAGAAGGAGAGGAAAGCATTATTTCAAAGTAGTCCGGAGCCAAAACTTATATAGCTTTTTAACACGCAAAATTCTGTCAATAAAAAGTTTTTTTTTTTGTTAATTATTCTAATTTTTGGTTCCATAGTCATTAACAAAAAAAAAAAACAGAATGCGAAGGCGAAAATTAGTTTTGGGATATGTCAGGAAAACACGGTTTTTCCAACCGAAAAATCGTTTTCTCCATTTCTGAGGCTTCTTTAAGGGTGATAGGCATATTGCAATTTTTTTATGGAATGGATATTGTAGAAGAATTCGTGCTGATGTTTTTAATGTGTATATGATTCCTATACTCTAGACTCTTGAGTATATATGTTGTGATTTTCCCAGGAGCTTGCACAAGATATTGATCCATCTTGAAAAGGTTGTTTTTTCCCTCCTAGTTCGATGAAGAAATTGTTAAATTCATAAAAAAAATACCCTCTAACACATGTAAAACTCAGCTTGACACGAGTTCTGCATCCATTTTCATTAATTGTGAAATAAAGTTCCTGGGCTACTAGTAAAAGTAGAAAATTAATGAAAGTGAAAAAAAAATAAAAAATTCTAAAATCTATCTTATAACAACTTTGCGCAAGACAGACATTCTTAGCCTCTTCAGAAACTGTCTTAAGTTTGGTTTATTTTCGTTTCCTGTGTACTATAATAGTACTTATTGTTGTTGTACTATAAAAATACATATAAAAAAAAATAATGAGTTAAATTGTTTAAAATACAGTGTGCATCTTTTATTATGTATTATAATTTTTTTGTCTTCTGGTAAATCATTTTCATTGAGTAGCTATTACATATATAGATTTATTTCAATATAATAACAATTAGATTTTAAAAAATATATTTTATATTAAAAATTCACATATCGATAATAGACTAGAATGTAGAATATTGTTGAGATTTATTAATGATCGTGTTCCACATAGCAAACATCTAAAATGCAAAATGGTGCACGGCACATTGGACATGTACATTTTTGTTGTAACCAAACTTCTTTCTCATATTGATTCTGTCTGGATGCAAACCATTTAGCCATACAATCAACACACCACATAGGTCGACAGTAACAATTACCACACCGTTCATTTTCTGGTATTAATTGACCATTTTCATCAACGTCAATACATTGTCTTTGTAATTTTATATTTGGCTGGGCTTGCATGCATGCAAAACAGGATTCGGTTATCTTAAAAAATGGCAATCGTGAACAATTGTTATTAGCGTAAAAATAAAAGAAAACGTACCTCATCGGTTTTATATTTTGGATTAGCCACAAGTTGCTCCTTAAAAGCTTCAATAAATCTATCAATTATAGTTTTATTAAAATTAACTCCATCTAAAATAGTTATTGGACGATTTATTCTGTCTTGTAAATTTTTAAAATCTAGTGCATTTATTCTGATCACAAATTCTGATACTCCATTTCGTGTTGGTTTTACTTTAATATTTACGAATTGTACAGAATCAGATGAGAGCTCATTGATGTCATGGGAATCACTCTATAATTATAAATAAATGATAATAAATAATTATTATCTCAAAATATTTTTTATGAATTAGAAGATAATTTTTTTTACTTGAATTGCTATTAAAGCTGTATCACTTTGGTGCGCAAAATTAACATTGTAGTGTGATGCTTTAATTACCCAATTTTCGGTAGCAACAACTGAATGAATGGCACTAATTTTGGTTGTTATTTTATCACTCCTAAAATATAAAACATAATTTTTCATATTAATCTTAAACCATACACAAATCCAAATAAGATGTGTGCGTGATTTTACCTTCTAAATTCAGCATTAACATCAGCAGCAACCCTGTCCCAATCTTTATCATTATTACAATATTTTTGTAAATTTTTAACCATTGGATGATTTTTCCACTCATTTTGATACCAATAATAAATTGTTCCAATTGCTATTAATGGAACGGTTAAACCAAATATCACAAATGTATTCCAGCACATAAACTTTAAAAAACTATCAACACTATGTTCAAAAATATAATCGAATTTAAAATAATAGAATATAATGTACAAAAATGGTAGAAGTGTGTGGGCGAACAGTGTTAAACATGTACGCCTTAAATGATATTGAACAAATTCAATATCTTCTAATCCAAGTATACATGAAAATATATGATTTATTGTCAAACCAAGGGACACAAATTCTGTGGGTGGATAAATTAGGCAATAGGAAAATAGTATAAATATTAAATGGTAAACAATCTCTGGTTCTGACATTTTGTTTAATTTGACGTGTATGATAACATAATTTTGACTAATAAACGTATACAGCAAATAAACAAGTCATATGTAATGCCTACTTTACTTATGTATTATGAGTTTTGACTGTATTCAGCTAATGTTTAGAAAAGCAATATACCTACATTTAATATATTGAATGTGAAAATATGATTTACTATATTGGAACAGTAAGTTTTTGGACCGTTTAAAACACTTAATGTAAAAATATTTATTTTATTTATAAATTAAGATATAAGTACTTACTACAAAGCATAAGTGTGTTAATTATAAAGTTATAATTTCATAATAATTTAATAAGTAAATAAGAAATTTGGCCAGGACTACAATGATGAGGACACAGTGTTTTAATTAAAATTTTCTTTTCGCAGTTTTTCGATTAGGACTTTTTATTATATTCATTATAATTCATTAAGGACAATTAAAATAAACATTAAGCCACAATAAAACACACCATCATATAAATAAATATACTTATGTGAAAAATTATTATTTAGGTACTGTAATAAAATTTTAATTTGTAAATATGTTTATAGCTAAATAAATATAACCATTCTAAATTTAACGCTGAAAAAATATATATATTTTTTTAAATTTCGTCCGAGGAGGTATATTTATATAGTGAATAAGTGTGGACAGATCGGAAGGGGGAGGGTGTCAATAAATATATGATTTTTACGAACATCCTTTACGACATTTTAAAGTCTATGAACATAATTAGTTGAGTAATATGTGGTTTTGCTTATTTATAAAGTAAAATATTCACAACTATGGATCTACCACATCAATAGCAGCAAACCAATCATATCATCTCCAAATTTTGCAGGAATTATCTTTGGAAGCGGTTACTATAGCATCACCTGAAAGAGAATTAATAAATTTGAAAAGTAATTCTATATGAAATATACAAACAATTTGTTTTTATGTTTCTTGCATTGAAAACTAACCAGAGTAATTAAATGCACATGAAAATACATCAGACGTATGCCCGGAAAGTACTTGAGAACAATCACCAGTATTTGTATACCATATTCGAGCAGTTCGATCGCTAGATGCAGTTAATAGAAGATTTCCAGCCGGACTAAAGCACACCTAGCACACAGAATGTTAAATCAATTTAAAATTGTTTTAATATAATTGTAAAAACAGACTTTTGAAACTTCATCAACATGTCCCGACATTATTGAAATTAAATCAAAATCAGTTGCCACGTCCCAAATTTTTGCCGTACAATCGTTGCTAGCCGTTGCTAAACGTTTTCCCGTATAATCAAAGCAAACATCTAAGACTTCGTCATGATGTCCACTAATAACATGCATAGTATTTACATTTCTTAGGTCCCATAAACGGGCGGTTGTATCCAAAGAACTTGTTGCAACCATAGAACATTCAAAATTCCAAGTGCAACTACTTATTTCTGCAGTATGACCTTTTAATTCCATTATTAGCCTTAAATTAGAATACAAATATATTTAATAATAAGTTATTTTAAGCATTACGCAAATAAATGTATACTCCTTTGATCTTAGATCCCAAATAAAAGCATTATTATCAAATGAACCAGTTAATAATAGATTCCCATCATTACTAAAGTGTACTTTGAAAAGATGATTTGTTAAAATATTCGACTTAAGTTAAGTTAATTAAAATTAGAAATTCACCAGCAATTACTTCAGCCTTATGATCTGTTAATAGATGTGTTTCTTGCCCAGTTTCTACATGAAATAATCTTGCTGAATTATCCATTGAGGCCGTCGCTAAAAGGCCACAACTTAATGGACTAAATTCAGTACCGACAACCTCTGCTGAATGACCATAATACGTTTGTAAACAGGTTCCTGTTGCTGTGCTCCAAACCTTAGCAGTTTTATCAAATGAACCCGTTACAATTTTGTCACTTTAGCACAAATATTTAAATTGTTCAATAGATTAACGCAAGAAATTCTATATATAATTATATAAAGTTAAAAAATATATATTTACCATTTTGGATAATTAAATTCAACAGAAAATACAGCATTTTCATGACCTTGCAATGTATGTATTTCAGTACCTGTTTCCACATTCCATATACGTCCTGTCCTATCGTAACTTCCAGTTACGCATCTAAACATTAATGTAATTATATTATATGTAATTTTCTTTTACAATTTCATTAAAAGATGAGTATATTTGAATTTACTTGGTACCAGTTTTATCAAAAGCAACATTAGTTAGTGGTAGAATATGTGACTTTAGTGTTTTAAAATGGTAGAATTTCTTTTTTATTGGCTCCTTTAGCTTGTATTGCAGTTTATTTAATGATTCTGAGAATTCTGGTAATACATCTTCTGTTAGAAGTGGTTCGTTTTTTGCTAATTCATTTGCTAAATTATTTATTTTTGTGCTAAAATTAAAAAAAAAAAAATTTATTGTTTATGTTAAATGTAATCCAACAGAAATTTCAAATGTTAAAATCTAAATTGTAAACCTTGTAGTCATATCAAGGATATCAATCATTTTTATGTATTCTGTTGAGCTATTTTCAAAGCTATAGCACAGACCTATACCTGAATAAAAAATATACAAAAAAAATAATTTTTTAGTACATTTTTGAGATTTAAAAAAACAAACTGCCACAGGACTTCCATTTAAAAAAAAAAGAAGAAAATCTCGAAGAAAATCAAAAATGAAGTAAAATATTAAAAAACAAACTACTAATGGGCAAGTATAGATAATCAAATAAAGTATCTATAGATTACGTAGATAAGATAAGATAAAATGAGTTAAAAATTATCTAGATAAAAATTGCAAAAAAAATTACTAATATCTAGATAGTTTTCAGATAAATTTTTAGATAACTTTAAAAAAAAATAAAATAGAAAGACTATTCGCGATCTGAATGCTCACTAGGGGGTAGTACTTTCTGTGCACAAAAAGGTGAACTGTCAAGCGTCTAAAAAAGGTGATGACCGTTAAAATTCTTAGTGTTTTTGTAGTTCAAAATTTAACCACTTAACTCTTTTGTTGCAGATCGCGAATAAAAGTATGACGTATTCGAACTTACATCTATGATGGATCCGATTTTAAATATTGAGTACATTCGTTTATTACATTTTTAATACGGTGTGTGCTCTGCTTAATGCGCTGTCAAATTTACGGTGCGCCCTACGCTGTGTTCGAATATTATGAAAAAGTGTGCACCATAGTACTCTACTGCTGTTGCAGAGTCGTTTGGTGCGCATATAGAGTGCACTGTTGTCCGATTTTTTTCCGAAAAAAGTGTGCACCATAGAATAAAAAAACACTTCAGTGCGCGCA
>JAABKK020043539.1:0-12847 GCA_011634745.2 Catotricha subobsoleta | reverse complement strand
TGATAATACATAATAATAATACACGTGTAATACAGCACATTTGGTTCTAGGAATACACGGTATTATTAACCCCTCGAATAAAACATATTTTTTGTGCATAAATTTAATTATACATTTAACTGAATAAAGTTATTCTTAGTTTTAGTATTTTAAGCTTGTGCGTTTTTCTTCACTAGAATTAAGTGGTCCTTCGATAAACAAAGGTTAATAAACCTTCCAATTTATTACATTCTCTGAAACTTAAAAAACATACTTTCTGTTCAAAAACTTAAAAAAGATAATATTTTTGCCAAAATCGACATGGGGTAATATTTTTTTCAAATCTTCCCACCCCGCAATCCTGATGCTTTTTTTTATTTAAGAAATAGGTTACCCTAATTATATACCTATAATCTACATATATAGTATATATCACACCAAACCAACACACATCAAAAGCATAGAAACACAACCAAAAATTCATTAATTCACCTATTTATTAATAAGCTATAAATAGAAAAGTAAACTTGTTTAGTTAATTGTTGTAGAAGAAAAGCTGAGCGAAAAAATTCGTTAAAAAAAAGAAAAAACAAATTGAAATGAAACGATTATAAAGGCGGTAGCATAAAAAAAATTATGCCAAACCATCCAATTAAGCCAATAAACATGATTGCCACGTAAAAATACCTTCTGTTTCTACCTTCAATAGGGCTCTAAGTATAACAAATTATTGAAATTTAACATGGAAAAAAGAAGAAGAAAAAAAAACTGTGAACCTTTTAACATTGTGTACTCTGCGCATACTATAAACAAAATAAAATATATGCAGGTAGAGTTACCTGTAATTCATTCATAGAAACAAGCAAACCGAATAACGAAAAACATTTCATACATTTGGTTACTTACTAAGTGCACACAGAGGTTCAATGCTTAATTCTAAAAATATACCTTTATTTAATAATTTATCAACACTCCCAACAAAGCTGCTTTTTAACCAAATATATAAAAAATATTTAAAATAAAAAAAAAACGGAGGTTAAATATATTAGCATTTTTTTCTGTGTCAATTGAGATATAGAAATAATCTTTAACATAACAGTAGGGTACTTAGATTGCGATGTTTGAATGTTTAACATTTAAATTCGGTTTATCCATTTCCCAGTAAAAAAAATTATGTTAAAGGAAACTCGGTTACCACATAAATAATAAAAAGCTCTTTGAACTTTTTTTTGTGTATGTGGTTTTTCGTAAATGAAATTTATTTTAGTTGAAATATTTTTAGTTATACTTATACTTTTTTTGGTTTTTGAACTATTTTATTTACAATATTAACTATAAAAGTTTCTGACTATAAAATGTACAAATAGGAGAAAATATAAAATTAAAAAATGTATATATGTATTATATATATATAATAAAAATGTGGTAAAGTTAAAGTTTTATGTTACCTACATGGAATGTAAGCATTAGACGTTGATTATACGACATAAAATTTGGTGCCGTTTTTGTTATTCATGGGTTGGTTGAATTAAAATTAAAGTTTGTGTTTTAAACAAAACAAAATAAAAAAAAATGTTTATGGTTATGAATGTAAATACATTCAAAAAATCATATGCCATTTTAAGAATATATTAAAAATTATTTTATATATTTTATAGGGATTACACATTATACCTTATGCCGGCTGAATTTTTTTTTTATCCCTAATTCCAAATATTCCATAAATTATATAGGTCGAATCATTTTGGTGTACAAAGAAGAATTGTTAGCCTTGACGAGACTTAACATTTTCGTTGCAAGAAAGTTTTAATCGATTATTCTTTTATTTCATGATATATAACGGTTTAAGCGCAATTGTTTTTGTTATATTATTATTAGACACTTAATTCAAAATCTCTCATAAAGTAAAATGGACTGATTCCCTATAGTAATATCTAAAATAGGTCCATAAGCATGACGAAAATCTATATCGCTTTAATATCTATATTCGATGCGAAACTATGATATCAGGAGATCACATCAAATTGATAAAGGTGTGAGAGCCAGGGGTAAAGAATATATTATATCGAAATCAATGTCGACTCTCTTTTCCTTGAATGTTATATAAAGGTAATATGTAATAGGAAGAGATGGAAGTAATGCATTACAAAAGTAATAAAGAAAATCCTGTTTGGAGTGAATAAAGAAAAAAACAAATGATATTTGTTCAGTTCAAATTCAAGTGTCTAAAAGCGAGAAGAAATGCGTTTGTAAATGCTGTCTGTAATAATATTAATTCACTTGAACAATTTCCACTTATTAAGAATGTCTTTTTAAAGTTTAATATAATTCTGCCTTCATTGGTATCCGTTGAGCGGATGTTTTCTTTCGCCAAAATGATACTCAAAAGCAAAACCTTAGAGGCGACGTTTAAATTAAAAATTATTTAATATTCTTTCGGGTTATAAGAGTTACGATACAAGAATTACTATAAATTTTCGTTACTATTATGTATTTAGAAATAATGTTAATAAACTTAAATTTTATTTTTTTTTTGTCAATATTGATGGAAATAAAAGATAATGATAATTAATTTAATTTAATTAAGTCCATTGTGTTTTATTAAAAGATTTTTTTTTAAATATAATTCGTAATACATTATTGATAATAAGGATTAAATTTTGAAAGCTGCAATCCAGAATGTAATTTAATGCATTATTTTTCTTTTGTAATACTTCCATCTCTGGGTAATAGGTCCTTAAGTCGAAATAAGTTTAATATATATGTACTTTATTTTTGTTTTCAAAAATCTTTCCTTAAGCTACAATTTGATCCAATTTTTTTTATGTTAGATGGCATAGTCTTAAAATTTAAAAAAAAAGTGCTTTGTTCCATTTACTCTGCAAATTTTCAATACGATTTTATATCTGAATATATTATGATTCGCGTATTTGAATAGAAGCTAAACCAAATAACCGCGCTTCATATAAAAGGCATTAAATTTTTGTATTTTTATTATTATTATTATTATTCTTTTTTTTTTTTTTTTGGAAAATGTGCAGATAAATATTTTATTATACTTTGCATTTTAAAGCATATAATGGATACAATACATAATCATAAAACATATACATACATTTTCTCTTTTATGTCATTACGGTATTTATATTATATTCTCTTTTTTCTTTTTCACAGAATTATTTCACCTTTTTTCTTTTATATGTAGGTATAACCTACCTACGATATATATAAATATAAAAATTACTTTTTTCCATTCGTTTTGATATGTAAAACTGGTAAAACTGTGGATGATGCTATTCTAATGTTAAATGTACAAAAAAATGTTATTATGGTAGGTTTGGTTTATATACCTACTTGTGTGTTTGTGTATTCTTGGCGTTTAGAGTGTACAATATTATATTCTGTAATGATTTAGAATATATTTAGAAAGCTATGCGTATTAGAAAAATCAGATTAATTGAAAAGCGTAAAATGTTTTTGCAAATGTTGTTTTATTTCTTTTAATTATATCACATTTTATTGGTCATCAGAAATCAGAAAACTGCTTGCGTTTTTCTGTTATTATGATATTTAAAAACTAAATTTAAGTTATACAGAAATGTTAATATGCATTCAGGACTGTGACGATTTAAATATGAAATATTATAAACTGTTTTTTTTTTTAAAAAATATTAATTTTTCGATTTTTATAAAATTTTATATTTGCAGCAGTTTATCCCTTCTTTTTGGGTATGGACTACGTTGCATTGAAATGCTTGTGCCACTGTTTCATAGAAATAATACAGGCTTATACGAAATGCAATTACGATATCCGTTACCGAAGAGATAGAAAACTAATTTGACTATTTCTGGACTTTCATTGGGGTAGATTGGGCGATATATATCGTAACAGTGACTACAGAGAGAGAACTGGAGTGGTAAAATCAAGCATTCCCAAGGGGGTCATCCATTAAGAGTTATTTTATCTAAAAAAAAAAAAAAAAAAAACAGTTCTCCCAGCGTAGTAACGATTACTACTCTACTTGGGTTATCATTTTTGTGATTAAAAATTATTTTGACAAACCTATGACTTTTTCATATCCGTTTTATATTTTTCATTAATTTATTTATTTAATTATTTGTTTGACCATCGGTATAACACCTGAGGCTATTAAAGATTATCACATAGATATACAGTTTAAAGATCATTTTTCTCAATTAAAATAATTTAAAAAATAAAAACATATAACATGAGATGAGCTATAAGTTTTGTTTGAAAAAGTCAGAAAACAAGCTGCGAATGTATAATTGGATTGGTACACAACTTCATTTTTTTAAGCAAAAAATAAAGAGTACACATGAATCAAAATCTACTAAATGATAACATTTGTTAAACATATCGCATATCACATTCATCGGTTCATGTTGAACATAGTTATAGTTCTATGTAAATTGCGATATAAGAACGGTTGATTATGCAGGATTCCTGTGCATTCGTATTAATTTAATGACTGCAACAAATACAGTGAATGAATGTTGTTAGTTAACAAATTAAAGGTGATTAAGATACGAATAAGGCACAAGCTAACAACTCTACGGACTATTAATGTTAGCAATTAGCATATTAATTAACAGTAATCTATTTTCATTTGAAGGAATATTAAATAAGTTCCTCCTCCATTCAAGTTTTCGCAATGCAAACAACAATTATTTTTTTTGTGTTGATTCGAGTCGATTAATGTGTACTGCATAATATGGATTCCATACAATTCTTACGTATTCCAATATTTATTGAACATAAAAGTAGTAAAGTAAAAATCACATTATCAATATGATCATTAAATGTTATTAGTTTAACATCAAAAGTGACACCAAAATTAATTCCTAACTTTACTTCTTTCAGCGGTATCATGGTTGGGTAAGCACTTTGATTTTTGTGGTTGAAGTACCAATACAAGTCCAGCAAGAAATTTGGTAAGTACTTGTACTTGTGTATTTCAGTACAAGTACCAAAATACAAATACTTTTTTTTTTTTTTTTATAAAATTACGATGAGGTCTCAGGTCATATTAGTTTTTCTTTTATTTTTCTATATAAAAATAACCAATATTTAATAAGGTAGGAATTTTCTACTAGAAAAGAAATAAATAATGTTCATTTTTAATCATTTGAGATTTTTTTCGCATTGCAATGTAAGGTCATGGATCTTTCAAGACGGTCATTTATCAGATTTGGTAAAATGAACAACTGAAGTAAAGTACTGTATGGAACTGCATTCGCACTTTTTGAAATGGATTTAGTATTTTTGTATTTTTTATTACAAATTTATTACATTTATAACATCATAACCATATACAGACATCTCAAAATATTAAGAGACCGGTTCTGAATGCGCGTTCATACAAAAACGAATCGGTTCATGAGACATGAAATAGAATTTGTATCAATAAAAAGAGACAGACGATGCGCGACCGGTCTCTTAATATTTTGAGATGTCTGTACATAAATAGATTTTTTTAATGTACTTATACTTGAATATTTGTATTTAAGTACAAGTACAGTAAGTACAAAAAACAAAAGTAAGTACCAGTACATTGAGTACAAGTACCAAAATTTGTACTTCAGTACATTATTTGCTGAAGTCAAGTATGCAAGTACTTACCCAACCATGAGCGGTATCATGTTTACATATAATATCATTTATCAAATTGTAACTCTAGCAGATGAAAATTCCAGGCGTAGTAACATATAAGCAGAGAATTTGTATATAAGGCCAGCGGGCTGATAATTGATGTTACATACAGCCATAGATGCACACACTTTTGATTTCTGGGAGGGGTAGATTTGAGATAGGGTAAATTTTTTATTTTTTTTTCATCGACGATTGCAAAACGGCCTCAAAATAAAGTTGCGAGCAAAAAAAAAAACGGTCTTCAGTTTTCAAATACCGCGGAAAAACCCGTGCTGTGTGTGCAAATCGTATTTTGGAAAAGTGAAAAAAGATACTATTTTCTCCAAATTCTTCCAAAACACCGCGCTGTATGCAAATCGTCTTTTAGAAATTGAGGTAGGGTCATTTTGAAATCAAAGTAGGGTAATTTTTTCAAACCTAAAAAAGTTACTGTTTTGTTTAAAATCGAGGTAGGGTAGTTCTCTGAAACTTAAAAAACATACTATTTTCTGTTCAAAAACTTAAAAAATATACTATTTTTGGCAAAATCGACATAGGGTTATATTTTTTTCAAACCTCAGGGGGGGTAACACCAAATATGTACATAAATAAATAAATATTTATATTGAAGACTTGAAGACTAATCAATTGTCTACTTCGATCAGTTGTATATAATTAAGCTTGCACCGATTAATAATACAGAAGAAGTTAACAACCATTCAAACTTTTAATGACTCGATAAAATTTAGCATTGTCTGCGAACGCAAGAAGTTTCGAGACCAGCTGAAGTCTTATCAGATAATTTATTCATTGCAGTTAATATTTCATTCATGTTTAAGAATAACCTGAATTAACCCTTAAAAAGCTAATTTCACCTATTACGATATATAATTAAAGGTAGATAGTCAATGATGTTCTGAAAATTGTTTGCTTTCTACAAAAAATGAAATTAAATTTTTACTAGCCTTGTTCAAAGTTACCACCCTTAGACAACGAAATTAAAATATCATCTAAATAGTATTTTTGATTTGATTTATTTGATTTTAATTCTTTTTTATACACTGTGATGAACATGTGTGATTTGATTTTTTTGTTTGTTATCTGTCCCTCCCCCTCATCTCAAGATTTAGACAGGGATAATATTTATACTATTATATGTAGGGTGACCGGGCAAATGTTTAACCTCAAAAGGTCAAAGGTAAATATTTTTTTCTTAGTTACTAGGTTAGTTACTACCCCTAAAGTCAAAAGTCAAATTTTGTTTTTCTCGAAAATTAGTGGGTCTATTGTGATAAAACTAATACTAAGTTGTAGAGTTACTGAATCATATCTTGACCGCAAAAGGTCAAAGGTCACGGCCATAGGCCAAAAAATGTCCATGGAGTTATTAACTAATAATATTACGTTTACAATTTACATAATAATTAATCATTATTTTAATTCTATTTGTCATTATATTATAATTATTTATTTGCCTTTTATTGTCATTAATTTGTTTACTATCATAATTCCATAAGTATTTTTTTTGACCTTTTTCATAAATTTTTAAAAAAATTAAAAAAAAAGATCCAATTCTGCATTTCTATAATTATGGATTGTTTTGCTTCAGGCGCTGTTCATATATTCTTTTGGGGCGAAGTGTTACTCTTCATATAAAAGGTAAAAAACTTCATATAAGAAATGTTACGATGGGGAGGGGGGGTTTTCTAAAACAGATCAAAATCGCGGTACGTAATATATGAACAGCTACAGACAAATGAATTTCGCTACACAAAAATAATTCACAAATACTGTTTTCCACATAAAAATTAAATATGCTGATTAATCTAATATGTACTTTTATACAAACACAACAAAATTCAAAGAGCAAATAAATAATCACAATAAAATATTCTATATTTTCAAAACTTGGAAAAAAATTTATAGTCTCAGAATGTGTATGAAAATAATATAAATTTCGATAGTTTAAGAGAATTATTGATCATGAACAAATAGAACTATTGCTTTTCGCTATATTTCATGCTTTTATATTTTAATGTTTCAAAGCCCAAAGGCACTATAAACTTATTTTCCAATTGTACAGCGATATTATACTTAATTTAATAGTTATCAATGACGTCTCAAGAAACTAATACGATAAACTTTTGAACAAAAGACTCAGAGGAGTTGCTGCTTTCTTATTGGAATTGCATTCTATGTGTATTTGGTTCCTACTTAAATAGAAAGTGGATAAAGGATTTGAGTTACATAATTAATTTATTTTGAATTTGATTGCACAAATATTGATGTACTGGTATTACATTACACATTTCAACAAGACGTTTAATTGGTGCATTAATTAAATAATATTTTGTCTACAAAAAAAAAAAAATAATTAAAAATTAAGCGAACTGTTAACTTTGTTGAAATAATAATAATAATATTATTTTTTTTTTTTTTACAAAAATGAAGTCGTACAATCAATGGCTGCCATCGTTCTGCTATCGTTTTGCCTTCGCGTTTTTTTTTTGCCCGCTGCCAGCCGGTCTAAACAGCGCCTTAGAGTCAGCTGATTTCACACATTTTTAGGACCAAAAACACAGATATAAAGTACTAAGACAACAGCTCATCAGCTTGTAAAAGACACTCTTAATCCTGTAAAATCAGACTATATCCTATTGTAAATTGCAGTATATAACGAGTAACTGAACTAATACGGTGATTTTCCAAGGTACGTAGGTATAACAAATACTTACATTCATCTAATAATTGTAGTAGAGTGAACGATTACTTAATTTAATTAATAAATAGATATAATTATGTTTAATCCATTTCTGATTATATATCCTTAATGGAGGTAAGCATAAGCATCAACGAGATGAAACGCACAAATCTCATGTAAACCCAGCTTTTGATAAACTTCAACTCAATTAAACTTGACTAAACCATCAGTCTAATTTGTCAGATTTCAAAAAACCCCACTATAAAAGTAAGTACTATATAAGCAGTTTCACTGAAACCCGAGGTATGAAACTCAAGGTTTAGTCAAATTTAATCGAATGGAAGTTTATCAAAAGCTCGGATTATACAATAATCGTGAGATACACTAGTTAATGCTTACCACCCTAAATATTGAATACAACGCGACCAGTACATAAATAAAATAGATTTTTGAAAATCTTATTTAAAAGATTTTCCTATAAATTATCGTACATTAAATGGGCTTCTTAAAAATATAAAACTTTTTGTTCAGATGGAAAATATAGAAAAATAATTTGATTAAATTCTTTAATATTGAAACCGTAAAAATACAATTTATATTTCTTTTATATTCTTTTTTTTATACTTTTAATAATATCTCTTACTATATATATTAACTTTAATCTCTTCATCTCTCTTCTATACAGAATTTTATTTTTTCTATAAAAATAATCTCTATAAAATTTACTATTTTAATAAGAAAATGGAAAATGGACTTAAATTGTCGGTTTATAAATCTTTATGTGTCACAAACTTACAGCGTTTTTAATACAGTTCATACTCCATTCTGCTAATAGCAATTATTGAAGTTAAGTTTTTTTATTTTTTTTTTATTGTGATATCAGTCGAATACGTTTTGTATCTTCTCTTCAGATACATTTCGATTTTGCTTTCAAAATATATTCAAAGACCTAAATATGGCCACAAGTAGAAAGACTGGTGATTTCCGGTATTAATATGGAAGATATTTCTCTTGTGCTCCTTCAAATAACTGGGAAACTAGTATATTTTTCTATTTCTCAAAGTTAAATACTCTTTAATTTTTTTTTGCCAAACATTTAAATTTGCAATGGGGCAACTTTCCATCCCAGTCTGCCCATGAGTATAGATTTTCGTGCGTAGTTAAAATAAACTTGCACTCTGCATTTGAATGATATAAAAGACGATTTATCATAATTATAATTCGTAATACTTTCATCATTTTTTAATGAAAATGGTTTGGTTATAAAACAATAACCAGGAGCGGTATCGCGCAAATTCGTTCGAATTAACCATCGAATAATTGGTTTTTCTAATTAATCTCTACAGATTTTATCCTCGTTGACTTCGAACATTAATTATATTATTAACTAATGCAAACAATTTTTCTATTTTTTCTATCGAATTGGTGAAATTAAAATTTGATATTATGTCGAAATTTACTCGATTCGTATTCGTATGGTGTTTACTTGCTTGTTATTTCATTTACAAGTAAAATTCACTCGAAACGAGTAATTTTCGACCGAAATTGTATAGCAAAAGAATGCGATTTATTTTAAATTATTGAATTGTTTAAAATGAATCGAGTGTAACTAATATGTGATTTTGATCATTTGAAACGAACAAAATAAAAAATAAAAAAATGAGAATTAAATAGCGAAATAGCTCATATTCAAAATGAATTATGTATTTCTAATTACAAATCAAATATTACCAATATATTATCAATAATTAGTTCAAACGAATCAAACTAAAATTAGTTATTAATAAAATAATAATTTATTGTTTAATTAATAACAAGAAACTCCATACTCTACACTTAATTGTATTTAAATTAAATTAGAAATGCTTTGACTGAAGATTTAGCCAACGCAGTCAGAGCGTTACAATATAGATTTAGGTATAGAAATATATTTATGAACATTATTTACTAAATATGGAATAAGTAAATAAATAAAATTAAATCTAATTTGGAATTGTTTATTTTATTAATCTAATGATTAAATCTGATTTCTAATAAATATTGAAACGCAAGTCACAATAAAATAATTATTATAAATGGATATAGCGGGTATTGTATTACAAAAAAAAAAAAATAAATAATAATAATAATGTTTTATACAAAATCGATTTTCAGTGGTTCTATTGTGCCTACATATCTAATTGTGCACTGAAATATTTATGATTCTATTATTTTACTTATTTCTGTCTGTTTCTATTTATATATATATATTTTTTAATAAGTAAAATTCTATTCTATTGTATTACATTCTAAATTAATATAATTATATTTGATGGTGTGTACGGTGGGCAATATATTATGGCGTTTGAAATTTTACATATAGAGGCTCAATATTTTTATATTTATCTATAAAATTGTAGTCATCAAAGCATCATTCAGTTAATAAATCAATTATGTATTAACAAGGTTAATAAGACGATCAATCAATATATGTTTATATTTATACATATATATTATAAATATATATATATATTCGATACGATTACGACATTAGGTCATGTTATTTATAAAACAATGCCATAATGAACATGTCCCTTTTATACACATAATATATGAAAATTATTGTACGAACAGATCGAAATAAAGCTTTTTAAGAGGGTTTGTACCTGTCGTTTGGTTTGGTTTTATGCACTTATCTACGGAATTTAGAAAATACGTGTATATTTTATGTATATATAAAAAAAAAAAGGTGTTTTGATACATTCCTTAATAGATTTAATATGTTAGTGTGTGTGTATGTGTATGCCTGGGTTAGTGGATGTTATTTCATGTTGTGTATATATCCTTAACATTAGCTACACAATATTAGGTATGTCTAAAATATAGGTAGATTTAGATATTAGGTAAAGATAAGGATGAACGATTTTCCTTTTATATTGTTGTGTATAGGGAACCAATTTTCATTTGGATGTCGGCAATATTATGTATGAATGTAATATATGGGTATTATAGTAAATCTATTATAATATAGTTAAAGTATTTCGTATAGCGTTAGGAAACATCATTTATATGTGCCCGAATATAATAATATTATACACGGCATATATATATATATATATAAGTATTTATATTGAAAGGTATGTAGAGAAGTTAAACAATAGATTTTCTTCTCTCAATTCCATTATTGGTTTACAGGTCATATTGTTGGCTTTTTGGCACTTAATTACCGTATTCAAACATAATATACATTTACATTATATTCGTTATTCGTTATTCGTAATGTTAACGTTATAAAGCACTTTTTCTTAAGGGTAAAGGGTTATCTGAAGTTATATACAGTGGAACCTCTATTAGCGGACCTCTCTATTAGAGGACCACTTCTGATATCCGGACTACAATACTACTGCGACGGTCGAATTTGTTCTACTTAGAGGACCATAAGAAGCGGTCCTTAAATGCGCATGAGATATGATTTCGTGTTTTTCACATTTACCTGAATTATGTAATTAGAGCGCATTTCACAATCGAGAACATTACGATTTTATCATTCAAATTGTGTTTGTGTGTAATATATATTCTACCATGTTTAACTTTCGTCGTTTTAAAAATTGATTTCTGATTTATGGTTTTTTTTTTTGATTCAAAAATGTTACAACAAAACAAGAATAGTTACTACTTACGAGTACTAGATTTGATTTTTTTTCTTTTTTTTTTAACTTCATTTTTGAGAAATTTGTGAAATTTCGAAAAAAATCAAGTATTGGTTTAGCAAATTTGGCCGGACGGATTTTGATGGTCAATATACCAAAAGACGTAGAATTAAATATCTGTGAAAATATAATATGTACTGGCCTTTTTTTTTGAACCGGGAAACATCGAACTTTTTTTTTAATTTCTTACAAAAATAAAGTCGTGTACTAATGCATTGGCAGCTTGATTTTTTTTTGTCTGTAATAGCCCCACCCCCACCCCTAATCTTGAGAACTAGTGGCCGGATGGAGATAAAACTTATACTATGTTGTAGAGCAACTGAATGTGATCTCAACTACAAAAAATCAAAGGTCATGGCGAAAGCTCAAATGTCATTTTTCTCAGAAACTAATGTATCAATCGGGATAAAACTTGTATTATGATTTAGAGTGTCTGAAACTGATCTTGACCACAAAAGGTCAAAGGTCATTTTTTTTTATTTTCTCAGGAATTAATAGATGGATAAGAATAATAATCATACTATGTTGTAGAGTGACCGAAACTGTTCTTGATCCCAAAAGGTCAAAGGTAAATTTTTTGTTATTTTTTGTTATTTTTTATTTTTTTCAGAAATTAATGGGTGGATAAGGATAATACTTATAATATCTTTTAGAGTGACAGAAACTAGTCGCCGAGTGGAGACCGGACCCGTACAATTTACATGTAGTGCATATAAATAAAATGGATACGATTTTTTTTGTTTTATATTTAATAGACGTTGGCAAAACTATGTTTCCGCCAGACGTCGCGTCGTATGTTTCAAGTATTAAAATACATTTTAACATGGC
>JAABKK020043528.1:0-12847 GCA_011634745.2 Catotricha subobsoleta | reverse complement strand
GAATTTTGCAATAAGAGATTTTTTTTGTGAAAATGTTGGTAAGAGCGAAAATTTTTTGGTTTTTCAATAAGAGTTTATTTCTTAAAAATTATGACAAGAGTTTTTTTTTTGATAATTTTGATAAGTACGATTTTTATTGATGTTAGAGAGCTGAAATATGGGATCTGTAGAACTAATTATGGAATGAAATGTCATTTTATCAAGTAGGTATCTTATTGTTTATATGCAAATGTGTTATCTTTGAAATTTGAATATAATAAAACTATTCTGATTGATACCTACGTCTCTCAAAATTGCTACTGTTTTAAATATATTTTTTATATAAAATCCGAATTTTAAACAAACATTATTAATTAAAACAAATGCAAATAAATTTTAAAAAATAATACTTGATAAAATTAAATAATAATACTTCAGCACCTCCAAACATAATTATAGAATAAAATATATTATTTTAAGCATATTTTCACCTTTTTTTTTCCACAAAAACAAGTAGTTTTCATAATTATAGCATTTATTATAGCATGCCATATTCGACTATGGAATGCCAAAGACCACTCCATATTTATAGAATGATTTTCATTCCATAAATATGGCATGCTAAATTCGAGAATTAAAAAAAATATAATTTCGTCCATATTTTAGAAATTTCTTTCAAAATATAGGATGCCATAAATTTGGCTGAACTCGAGAATTGACGCCCTGGGAACATTTTTTTTTCTAAACTGAAAATAATAAAGAACCTGAATCTGAAGAATGTGAAAATTTTGAATTTATATTAGCTCATCACCGGCGCAGAAATCAGCGTCCGCCGAATTTTTCGCTGATGACAAAAGAATGAATTTAAATAAATAATATTCAGTATATTATACAATTTAATGTAAATCAGATGTAACTATTAATGAGAAACATGCAACCGAAATTTATAACAGATTATATCAAATTGTATACTTTGATATGCGGCGCTGAAACTAGTAAACAATCGTGTAGCGAAGGTTTCAACGATTCCAAATCATTTGAGATAATTCAGATTGGTCTTTGGGATCTGAAGTTATGCACATATAAAAAACCACTGCAAAAATACATGAAAATATGTCCGCTTTACCGGAGAATGGCCCAATGATTAAAATAAAATAAAATAAAATAAATCAAAACCAAAACCAAAACCAAAACAAAATGGCATTTACAATTTTTTTTCCTTAAACACCTTGAATTATCTTTAATTTAATCTGAAATTAACCACATTTACTGTTTTAGCAATTTTAAAAATTCTTTTATGCTCGCAAAAGGGCTCTGACTAAATGATGAGAAAAAAAATCTATCGAAATTGATTTACGTTATAATAAATTTATAGAAAATGTTATTTATTTGTTTATTATAAATATTTATTATTATTTAACTGGTAGGTACTTACTTAGTTTTGAAAATCCTTATAAAATGGCCTGTTTCAGTACGTCAGCGACAATTAATCATTAATTAGTATGGATGAGACAAATTTTAAAAACATTTCATGTCGTCGTTGACCTGGCATTAGATGCTATCTGCAAATGTCACGAAATGCATAAGGATGTATAATGCTCTTTGTAACTTGTGCATTTAGGTGCTTATGCATTTCGTGACATTTGCAGATAGCACCTAATGCCAGATCAACGATGATGTATTTTTAATATGAATATTAGGCTGGCCCTTATTTTCAAAAGATCGATTCTTTAAGGGGGCACCCTCTAAGAAGTCGAGGTTTGGTCTAAAAAAAATAATTAAACGATTTTAATTTTTTCGCGTGCCGCAAAACTCTTGAAAATGACGAAATTCGTCTTTTTCCACTTTTTGAACATTTATTCAATCCTGAAATTCGTTGTTTTATAAGTTGTTGACTTTATCTTAT
Source organism: Catotricha subobsoleta (assembly GCA_011634745.2). NCBI lineage: Eukaryota > Metazoa > Arthropoda > Insecta > Diptera > Cecidomyiidae > Catotricha > Catotricha subobsoleta. The sequence continues at coordinate 10,962 of JAABKK020043528.1, read as the reverse complement.
AGAGAATTTAGTTACCTTTCCTAGAGTGTGAAAATAAACGAAATCTGTCAAGAAATGACTGGGCCATAAGTAATTATGACACCCCCTGCCTACAAATCTGAATATAAAAACATATGAATTTATTCAATGTTATTAGTGCTGATGGTAAAATGGACATAACTTATGGAAAAAAGAAATATTTTCAATTTCTGAAACCAGAGTTGTTCTGAACGTTTCAATAACGAAAGTTTCTGCATAATCAGATTTTTAAAATTTTATGTTATATTTTGCGTTTTCATATAAAGGTAAAAAATGTAAGAAAGTCTGCCGGTACGCGAAAATATTAAAAATTGATCAATTGTTTTTAGACAAAACCTCGACTTTTTGGGGGGTGCCCCTAAAGATTTTTCCCATATACATTTTCTCCATACAACCTTAATGTATTGACGATATTTATTATTACTATTGAGATATTATTATTACGTTCATTATTATTCAGCGTTTTTATTTATTGCATTGTAACGATGTCTTAACCAGCTTTTACTAGCTCACTATAGGTACTATTAATGATACAATGTTATTAATTATTATTTCTTATGGTTTTCTGCCATATCTAATTAATTTTCAGTAGGTAGGTATAGTTGGTACTAACTCTTTCAAGTAAATTTACATAATTTAAGAGTAGAACATGTTTTTTTTTTGAAAATGAAATACTAGTAAGTTCCTCTCAAAGTCTATAAATAGATACATAAGGGACTCTGTTTTTTATTCCAATAAGTATTCATATACAAATACATATTTAAAAAGTGTGTGTCTTATTTTGGATTAAAATTTATTTTGAATTTTTTTTTTTCATCCAAAAAATACACGTTTATTGTTGATGGGTAGAAAAAAGGGTAGTGGATCCCATATGTCATGACTCGCGTTGGCTGAACGAAGTCAAATTGTATTTTGATAAGAAAAATACTAATAAATAAAATTGAAAATTGTTCTATAGCGAATACAATATGTTAAAGAAATTTTGATTGCATTTTTATATTTTTTTAATTAGAAATACAGGTATTTCATGAGAATCACCTCCGCCATACCCAAGTGACTTAAACATTAACGAACTAAAGTTTTTATTAGAGAATTGTATTAGTCAGGAAATATAAATAAATATCCCAAAAAAATTCAATCATATATTGCTATAACCCATACCAGTGCTGTATCCAGGTTAGTGCAACTGAGGCAATGCCTGCTCTCAAATTTTGATTTCGTACACAAATATATGAATAGTAATTCGCACACCGAAACTAAAACGAATTAGAACGCGCCCTAATTCATTTAATTTGTTTTGTATTGTCTAATGGTTATCGTGCTGGTTATAATTAAATGCATTCCTTTTACGTTTCACTATTTCGTGTGGAGGATTGAAGCAGTGCCAGCTCTCGAAATCCATCCTGGATACAGCGCTGACCCAGACATAGGAACAATATGTGTTCAATATGGAAACAAAACCGATTATTCACGAGTATTCGATTGATATTGATATTGTAGAAGAGATGTTCGACCATGGAGTACTATTTGATCAGAAACATCATTTTGATAAACACATAGAACTAACTGTCGCAAATTGTTTCAAAATGATTGGATTCATAAGGTTCATAAAAAGCTACGCTAGAGAGTTTTCTAACTTGAATACTTTGAAGACATTATACTACTGATTGGCAAATAGAATACTGATCTTTTATTTGGTTACCCATATATAAATTGGAAATGTATTTTGTATTTTGAAAACACAACCCGCAAGTTGCCTTGATAAGGATAATGCAATTAATGTTTTACTCGCTTTGGAAAATTTTCCCGTAAATTATTCGCATGGATTTAAGAACAATAAGATAACAATAATTAAGCTACTCCACACAAGTTTCTAGCAACCTCTCCTTCTTTTTACACAATTTTTTAATTCAAGTTGCTAGAAATTTGTATCGACTACGGGCTTTTAGTTTAATTAACGATAATTTTTCAAATAAATAATCTTCAAATCAGTGTCTTTGAAGTAAACTAAAGACTGTAATAACACTAATTTGCACAAAATTCTTACAAAAGAAAGCCTTAAAATGGTTTGTAAATTAGTCTTAAAAATGAGTTCACTAGAATTTATTCTACCATCTGTGACAATTCACGGTTTGAGTTTATTTAATAAAATTCTTGCAAATTTAAGGAATGAATCTCGTATCACGCTCTTTAAAATTAAATTAAAAGATTACCTAAAGCAAAACCAATCAAACCAATTTATTAATAATAATTAATAATATAGAGTACTTACATACAAGTGAGTACATACATATCTCTCTATACTATACTATGTATCGAGGTAAGTATTATGAATGGTATTACAGTATACGTCCTTTAATCGAACCATCAAAACATTTTTTTTTTTTTTGAAAAACGCTGGAAAACGTTTAAAACGTAGAATATTATGAAAATTTTCTCACAGAATTAGAATTCCTGTGCAGACACTTTACTCGATTTATAGGCGGCTATTCTGACATATATTAAAAAGAATAAATTTATCATAATAAATATACATATTTAAAAATATATATATTTCTTTGACGATTCTATCAGAAATTACGAGGTTTAAATAAACTGAGTTTTTTTTTTTATGACATGATTTATAAATTTACAATTCCATTATGGTAAGTTTGAGGTTTATTGAAATCTACTTAATTATATTTCACTATCAATAACAAAATCACTCTAAATTGCCTTGGTTTAGTTTCTCTTTGTTTCTAATGTTTCAAAAATAGGCCAACTTTAGGATTCAAATGTAAAATGTAAGCAATTTATTTATATTTTGATGGCTCCTGAATCCATCCAGCAATTTTGTTGTCAATTTTCATACGATTTACTTCTAAAACGAATTAAATAAAGCTCTTTTTCGGTTTTTCTTCTTGAATATTATTATTATTCTTTTATTTTCACAAATATACGAAAACAAACAATGATTTGATTAAGTAGAATTTATTTTTGTTATTAATTTTATTTAAAATATTTTTTAGGTCATTTTGATAAATTACGTAACAATTATCAAATTTTCTATTTCTATTTCTATATGTCGTGATTTTTGTTTTGTTTTTTTTTTCTAAAAAGAAAAAAAAATTAAAGAAATATGTAACAATTGAATATGTAATGTTTTTCAGTTCTTATAAAATTTTCATTTTCATTTTACGAAAGAAAACCAATTAAGTTCTTTTAAGTATTTATGATATTTAAAAATACTATAGCAATTCACGCATAAAACGAAAAGAAAACAACTCATTTAATCATTTTTATGTTTTAGATGAATGTATGTATAATTGTATATTGTTCAGACACATTTTACATAATTCTTGGTATAATAATATAGAAACTATTTTAATAAGTTTACCTTAATCCTTAATGAATAACTATATTTATTTTAGTGTGTAATTGTTATTTTATTTGTGATGAAAAACAAAAAACAAAAAAAACAAAAAAAACTTGCCAAAAACCGTTTGATACATAATAATAAAATTCGTGATTCTTTCAAAATTAAAAGTTATATAAAAAAAAAAAAAAGTTGATCACAAAAGAAATGTTTCCCTTTTTTTTTTCTTCTTTTTTTTTTTAATAAATTAAATGTTAACTAAATTTAAGCTATTTTGTATGTTATTTATGAGGTTCTACAATAATATATATTAATTTACAATCTAACTCGCTAAGAGAATTAAAATCTAATAATTGTTTATCGCATAATTTATTTCCCATTTCGATTCAAAAAAAAAATAAAATAAAAAATAAATAAAAAAATATTTAATGGTGTGCCTGTTTTTTCTTCTTTTTCTTTTTTAATTAGGCAGCTATATTTTCTCGTAGTTTGTGGTTAAAATATAAAGATCACATTTGATTCATTTAGTTTTTTTTTTTTTTATTATTTTTTTTTTTAAAAAAGCTTTTATATTGATGATAAAATAATGTACGAGCAAGATTGTAAATTCACCTTTGTTCACAAAAATGGCAGACAAATACCGTCATTGTGTTATTTAAATAAAACAAAAGGAAAATCTAATGGAATTTTCTTGGGTGAATGAATGAATGAATGAATTTGTAAAAATATGTTTCATTGATCGTTACTTCTAAAAAAAAATTTACCACCTTATGATGTTAGATCAATTTAAAAAATATTCCTTAATCGGAGACAATTTGAGTTATGTTTAGTATGTACGTATTTAATATGAAATTAAAAATTTATATTTTAATAAAAACGAAAAAAACATCTAAAATCAAATATAATCAAAAATTGCCAGAATTTTGAATTAATATCAATTTTTAGAAAAAATAAAAATAAAAAAAAATGGAAAAAAATACATTTAATACTCATTTCTATAATAAAGTAAATTTTAAGCTAGTTCAAATTAAGTAAGGTTTTATTTCTTTTTCGTCAATTTCTATCTAGTAAATTTTAACTTTCAGCATGTCAGCAGACGAAATGAAACAGCTTAATAATTAAATAAAATTACAAATACAAACTAAATATACCAGACTATTGTGTTTGACATTGTACGCCGGTGCCTCGACCACCATGTTGATCATCGTCACTATCATATGCTTCACCACGTTGTGCATCATCATGTAGATCTGGATCATAATCAAACCAATTAACTTCTTCAACATGATCGCCCACAGGCATTATAAATGGTGGCCGTGGTGGTAACAATGTTTCCAATTGTTTTAATTGTTCGCTGGTAATTGAGTATTTTTCCGGATACTCTATCTCAAATCGTATAAAAAGATGTCCTTTTTCAAATGGATTTTTGTAGATCGGCATACCTTCACCTTTAATTGCTTTCACTGAATCTTTTTTAATTACTTCGCCAGGTAGACATTTAAGTACTAAATTACGTCCATCTAAATGTTTAAGGGGAAACTCAAAGCCGCATAACGCTTCAGTTAGATTTATCTTATGAACAATAATTAAATTATCGCCAGAACGTTGAAAATAATCATGTGATTGTTGTACAAGCATCACAACAACATCGCCAGCTTCACCACAATCAACACTCTGATTACCTTCATTTCGAAAAGTAATCTTTTGCATATGTTTCATGCCTTTGTCTACATGCGCTTGTAATACTTTTTTTTCTTCCTGAGTTCGATTGCCACGGCATTCACCACATCGATCTCTATCGACATAGAATTCACCTTTGCCGGAACAATTTGGACACCGTACATGAATTTGTCGAGCTATTCCGATTCCTATTTGCTGCAGCGTCACCTTAGTGCCTGTACCATGACATGTATTACATTTTCTTGCTGCCCCATCTTTACCACCGCGACCATTACACCGCTTACACAAAATTACACGATGAATTTCAACGGGTAACGTTACATTGCCATTATATAAATTTTCTAATGTTACAGCTTGTTGAACGACTTCCGCATTTGGACGGCGACTACTCGATCCCATACCTCCCATACCACCCATTCCTCCCATTCCACCACCAAAAAATCCACCAAAAACACGACTTATAAAGTCATCGCTGCCGGTATCCATACCATCTTGTAATCCTTTTAAACCAAACCGATCGTAAGTTTGTCGTTTTTCCGGGTCCGATAACACTTCGTAGGCGAATGAAATCTCCTTGAATTTATCACCAGCTTCTGGATTTTTATCTGGATGAAATTCTTTAGCTAGCTTGCGGTAATTCTGAAAATGTTAAATCACATAAATAAAATGGATTTTGTTTAATTTATGTAAATATTTTGGAAATACAGTATAAAAAGTATCTACGTTAAATTGTCGAACGATTTCGAAACGAATGAAAAAAATTATATTAAAAAATGAAAAAAAAAAACTGATTCGTGGGAAATTATCGCTATTTCATACATGGTGACAAAGAGAATGACCAATGCTGATCTTTGGCTTGATGATGACTAGACCATTTTTATACTCATAGCAAAAAAAAAACCCATAGATATCAGCAAAATGTATGTACCGCTTAAATTAGTTTAATTTCAAACATTTATTTATAGTGCCGAATATGAAGGAAGTATTATAAATGATATAAAACTTTTATGATTACAATTTATTTAATCGATAAAATAAAAAAGTATAAAAATAACATAGAATTGGTTAGTGAGCTCAGTGAAAAAAAAAAAAAAGAAAAGAAAAGAAATTGTGATTGCAGCCTTGATGCTATTCTGTGTACAAAACCGCTGATATATTTTGCACGTAAAATTTAATTAATTGTATCAAAGAAATTGCACGGTTTTTTTTTATAACACTTTTCACACAATCGTTTTAATTACCTTTTTAATTTCACCATCTGAAGCATTTTTATTAACACCCAATACTTCATACAACTTATAGTCTGCCATTTTTATTAAACAAGAAAGAGAAATCTTTTTTGTTGTAAATTCTAATCAACGAGGTTAATGTGGAGAATTTTTGACTTTTTTATCTTTGTCGAACGCTCCGACATATTGTTGGAGAAAGTGTATAAAAATGCTGTAATTAACTTCACCATGGTTGTAAGCTGCTGGTGAATATATTATTCACCCGCAGCAATCGTATTGTTTGGCGCTAAAAATATTTTGTGGAGATGTCAAAATAAGAAATAACCAAATATAATCAAACGTAAATCATTTTCCAAATATTATTGTATTTACAATTTTTACAGAAATATTATTAAATAAAAAAGAGTGTGGACAGAATTTTAAAGATTAAGTGAAATGGATTTATTCGGTGATGATATTGATTCCCTATTAGAAAAGGATCCATTAGAAAACGATAATGATCATGAAAAAAATATTGAGGAAGGCGGTGAAGATGATGATGAAAAGAAAGATGATGGAGAATCAAGGCCAGTTGAACCTAAAAAACGTGCTATTCGAAATCCTCAGGTAATGAAGTTTTTCTATGTATTGTCTTTATTATGTATTAACAAATTCATTTCATTTAAATAATAATTATTTAGCTTCGCTTAAATGTTGAACGATTGAAGTGTGACCGAGGTATACACACCGTTGAAAACTTCTTTACGGATATAAAATTTATGGGAAAAGGTCATGAAAAACACGATTTGAATAATGTAATGAAAAAGCTAGAACACTGGGCCCATCGTTTATATGTAAGTACATTTTAAAAAAAATAAATAAAAAACATGTTTATTATTTCAACATCGAAAAAAAAATTAAATTTTTCTATTTCGTGTATACTTAGATTTTATTTCATATCTCTTTATCTACAATTATAAAATGATATATTCATCTTTTCAGTTGCTCAGATGATTGTTTTCACTCAAGTGGCTCATCATTGTGATTTCAATTGCACAAAGTTTTCAAAAGATGTTGTTTAATTCTTTTCTTAAATTAAATTAACTTTAACATAATTATTATTAGTCGAGCTAGACTATAGTCTATAGAATTATTCATTGATTTATTAGCTGTTCACTGTATTTCAATAATATTATACATTCTATGTAAGTATGTAGGTACTCTACGAGGATTGTATAATTTTGTTTGTTCTGTCTGCATGTTTAAGTACAACTAAGTTGAAGCTCATCATTTCTTAGATTATTTCTCAAAATACAATACTTTAATGATATAGACTCTAAAAAAAACAAAGAAAATTCGAGTTTTCAACCTATAAATTTTTTTCACTTTAATATAACCTGAACTGAATAAATTATTAAATTGTAGCAATAATATCTGGCTGTATGAAAGAAATTCAATATCCATTTTTATAAATTAATATAAACACATCATATTTAGTTTATTCAGAAATATATTTATTTTCTACTTTATAGTCAACAAATTTGAATGTAAACAAAAAAAAGAATAATTTTTTGTGTATTTGTACATTTCTAGCCCAACTATAATTTTGATGATTTCATTGCAACAACTGAAAAATTGGGTAAAAAGAAACAAATTCAAACTCACATGAATCGATATCGTCAAGGATTATTAGAAACCAATCAAAATGAAAATAATGGAATAAACCAAGATGATGAAATAGCTGATGATTTAATTTTAAGTGGCATTGAACCTATTGATGAGCTCGACGAAATTATTGATCAACAAATTCAAAATTATACTGTAGCACCACCTAAAACTCCCGCCCATGATACTACATTTGATTCAATACGTAGCAGTGTGATTGCACCACCGAAGACACCAGCACATGATACTACATTTGATTCAATACGTAGCAGTATGATTGCAACACCCAAATTTATGGGACGCAATCCAATTGAAGCATCTACTCCACTATTGGATCGAAATGAGCTCGGTATTCGACCGCTTGACGCTACACCAACAACTAAACCAAATAGTACAATTGGTTTAACATCAGAACAAATGGCGAAAATTGCTGAAAATCGAAGATTAGCTCAAGAACGGTTAAAAGCCAAACGAGAATCTTTATTACACCAACAAAAACAACTTTCCCAAATCAATGAGGAAACACCTGACATTAGTTTTTAATTTTTTTCGGAAATATTATTATTTTTATACATAAATCTAATTAAAATATTATGATAGAGATTTCAATGATTTGTTTTACTTTTAAATCTGCGTTTGTTTTAATTACCTAGCATAAATAAATGTTATACTCTTTATTTATTTGATTTAATCATGATTTTTTTGATTTATTTTCAAGCAAGATTATTGATTTTTTTTTTCAGGATTTAAGTCTTAATTTAGTCTTCATATTAAAAACAAAATTCAATAAAACCGAATAGAAATAAACATACTTATAAGAATTCAATAAAATAAATTAATGAATAGAGAGTAGAGAGTAAGTACTTATCTATCAAAATCACATAAGTACTATAGAAAATATAATTTATAGTTTTAAGCAAAAGGAAAATGAACATTATTAGACTTTTTTATTCGTATCTAAGAGTGGAGAGTTAATTAAGGTTTTGTGAAATAAACACCAATTATGAGACTTTCTACTTTAATAACTTATAGTCTTTTGGAATATTTTGGTTCTGATTTGGTCACAAGATCTTCAGAAGAGCTTTTACCTTATTTTATGTCAAAAATGCAGTGTGCGCTTCGCTTTTTTTTCCAGACGCTTCCACCTAGAACATACAAACTTTCTCCATCGCTCAGGGATAGATCAAGGACGCAAGCATTTTTTTCTTTTTTCTTTTTGAGCTGTGATTCTCAAGATGTGCTTCCCGAAATTTGCGCAATAGCTGGTTTTACAGAAAGGGACATATTTTTGCTTCGACATATTTTTAATGAAGAAACTGTCAAAGTTGCGTAACTCAGCGAATATAATGCCGGCTTCATGATTGCAAAATAAATGTCAGAATATATCAATTAATATATTGTGTGAAATTGGTGGTTGACTTTGTTTAACTTAAAAATTTCATTATAATTTGTATAATGTAATATATTAACATCTAAAGTTTCTTATTCTAAGATGACATCTCAAATCAATGATAAAGGTAATAATAATATCAATGTTGGAAAATTACCGGTAATTTATTTTTGAGTAATATTACCGGTAATATTATGTAATATTCCTACAAATCTTACAAATTCAGATGGCTGCACCACCTCAGTTTTTGCTCAAATTCAATAAAATTGCTCTTAAAATGATAATAAAACCATGTACCATAATTTAAAAGTGTCCTCAAATGTATCAAAGGCTCATCATTTGTATATAGCCTACCTCTAATTGTGATAGGAATTGATGCAAATTGGAAAAATCTGAGACACATTACACGTGTAAATTTTAAAGTTTAGAAAAAATGATAAATTACCAATATTACCGAGCCTTGGGTAATATTATCGAGGTAATATTACCTTCCGTCCCATCACTGATATATGCACAGCACTTTTGTTGCATATTATTTTTTCATTTAAAAGATAATTTTATTTATTTGATTATTTTTTTTTGGTTTTTTTTTATTTCAAATTTTTAGTTTGCTTAGAGCTTAAGAGAGCCCCCCATTGGCGGCTACTAAAAGTTTAGAAAGCGGTAAGACCATTTTTTGTTTTTTTTTCTATAAATCAAAAGATCATTAAAAAGATAATTTTATTTAATTATTTATTTTTTTGGTTTTTTTTTATTTCAAATTTTTAGAGCTTCAAGAAAACATTGGGTTATCGCAAGAAGTTATTGGTAAGACCATTTTAAAAATAAATTGGATTTTTGGTTTTTTTTTTTCTATAAATCAAGAAAAAATTATTAAAAACATAATTTACCGTTCATTTACTGAAAACATTGACAGCGGTAAGTCCATTTGTTAAAAAAAATAATATAAAAATTAGTTTGATATTTGATATTCATTTTATTTTTGTTACATTATACAAAAGACAAGAAATTACAAATACCAGAAACTATTAGAACGAAAGATATATTAAAAGAGTTAATCCAGGTAAATAAAGAACTCATTATTCGAAATTTAGCTGTTTTAGAAGCCTTTGATGGAAATAATATCATCCCAGAAGCAAATGTTCAGAATGGTAATAACATACATGTTATATACTAGTAATTGCATACGGAATTTACTTACTAGTACGTCACTGCACAACCAAATAAACTATTAAAAAAAAGCGTTGTCATTTTATATTCATTTTATACTTACACCAACTTATAATTTCTATCATTTGCTGATCATCACATCATCCAGAAAGTCATTACTTATTAAAAATGTTACGTACTTACCTAATATATAAATTTATGTGAATAGAAAAAAAAAATCATTTAATTTTAGTTAAAATGCGAGATTGTAAAACAGAAGTGATAAAATGTTACGCAAAAATTTAAGTGACTTTACTAAATTAATTAATTAACAAAAAGAGTAAAAATACTAAATAGCAAAATAGAAATAAAAAAAAAAAAACCAAGCAAGCAAATAATAGGTTTTAAAAATAACAAGAGAGACTATTAAAATTGGATTCGTATCCAATTTATTTATATGCACTACATGTAAGTTGTACGGATCCAGTCTCCACTCG